>CAJJDN010000024.1:473754-587317 GCA_905182985.1 Paramecium sonneborni | reverse complement strand
TTAGGCTTTTGATGATGCCATTGCAGATATTGAATAAATCTAAGAAGATTAATATAAGGATGCCACAACCATCATGTAACTCATCAGAGATAATTTAACATTGTGGACCTCAGAACTTGAAGATGAAGGTGGTAATGTTGAAAACCTCTGAGTTGGATATCAGTTATGATATATATATTATATATATAATTATATATAAGAAGAGACATCACAATCTTATACTTTTTAAATGTTAAATTTCAAAATATTTAAACAAATTACATATTTTATTCATATTTTATTTTATTTTTGATTATAGATATTTTAAACAATATATTATTTCTATATTAAAAAATTAGGTTTAATCATATTAACTTCAATTGCTCCTTATATATCTAAATTTCTCATTGTTGTTTAAATAAAAGTTTCATTAGGCTTTTAACCAGTAGTTGCATTAATTTCCATATATTTGACATTGTTCTTTTAACAAATTATAAAACTGATATAATTCTAAATATAAAACAACAATTACCCTCCTTTTCTAAATAGACTTTAATAAATATTTAAATGGAACGTTTTGAGAAATCTCTTGCATGTTTTATCCATTCTTGTATGGTTTGAAAAGATACTGAACTAAATTACTTTTTTAATGTATACTTAGTAATTTGAAAGATTATTAAAGCTTCTAATGCTCATCTATAATAACTTTTTCTCAAACCTACCATTTCCCATAATTACATTTAAAATATTTTTTTTATTAACCTAAACTATTTTAGATAAGATTCAACAGTCAAGGTATATTTTACATTTAATATTTCTTATTTGATCTTATAAATTATATGTTCTATGATTGTAATGACATAATAGACTTGATTTTTCATACTAGCTGTTTCCAAATTATAATAAACTTGAATTGAAATCAAATTGTTTCTCCACATTATATATTTACTCATCACATATATTATTCTTAATAATAAATTAATAAATTCAGATTAATTGACAACTTTTGTCTTTATTTTATTTTTTTTCTTCTTATGCTCTGCTCGGCTTCTTTGATCTAAGTGCAGTTCTAACAGCTTCTTCAAATAATTCATTCAACCCTATTTTTTCTTTTGCTGAGCATTCTAAATATAAGCAGCCCAATTAATCTGCCATTTTTTTTGCCTTGAATTAAAATAAATATGTATACAGATTCTCTTTGTATACATTTTTCATCATTTTATCTCAAATCTATTTTACTTCCAACGATTATTATAGGAACATTATTTAAAGCTGTTCTCAATTCAGGATACCACTTATATGCTTATTTAAATTAATTTACTTTCTGTTAGGCATTTATATATGATGATTATTCATTGACTGCAAAAAACAAAAGAAATACATCTGTATTAGGATAACTCAAAGGACGAATTTGTTTAAAGTCTTCTTAACCTGCAGTATCCCACAGACCTAAGTTAACCTTTTTACCATCAATATTGATCAATGCACTATAATTTTCAAAAATTGTAGGTATATAGTCTGATGGGAATTTACCAGTAGTGTAACTTATGTATAAATCTTAGAGTACGTTAAAAGTGCACAGGTTTTGCCAACTGTACCATCTCCTATGACAACTAATTTTATTGGAGTCCCTAAATTTTTGCTCATTTATTTATAAAATAAATGACGAAATCGCGTATTTTATAATTAAATCCTAAAAAAATCAAATTAATCTCCTAAAAAAAAAAAAGCACTTTTTTGAAAAAGGATTTTTATATCAATATATATCTTAATGATTTTATTTAGCAATATATTTTGATCAGATAGTAAAAAATATTGTTTAATAAAATTATTTTTTTTTCTTTAAATAGCCATAAAATAATTTAGCTTCTTTCATTTTATTTTACAACACCCTGTCGATATTTCAAATTAATCTTATGATATATTCATGCTGTAAATTTTTATCGAAAATATAATAAATTTATTGAGAATCTTATTAATTCCTGAAACTTAATCATTATATTAGTCATTCTCAGGTAAATTTCTTTGATACTCCAAAATCTATTTGAAAATTACTCAAACTAAATAAATATTAACAGAATTTAAAGAGAAAAAAGTATTAAGATAAAATAATAATCTAATCTAATTCTTTAATTTATATATATTAAATTATCAATTTACTTTTTAATGGGAAATTAGTGTGCATCTCAGTGTTAATGCCAATAATAATTAAAAGAATAAGTAGCCACTGAAATTATTGTATGCCTACTTATAATTTTAGATCGCCAAATCAGATCCAAACAGTTTAAAAAGCAAGAAGTCAAGTTCTAAATAAAGCATAAAACAAAAATATGTTAAAACTTAATAAAAAGAAGCTAAAAAAGAAACTGAAACAGAAGAGCTTTAAAATAAAGTATAAAAGCAAAATAAGGCAGCAATTTAGATTTAAAAAAGATGGAGAGGCTATTTAGTTAGAAAGAAGAAAACATTAAAAAGTTCTGTAAAAAAAGAATCTAAAAAGAATTATTTAAGAGAATAAGTTGAGGCAATTACTCTACCTAAAAACTCTTCATATGTAGAATTAGAAAATCGTCCTGCTTATAAATTTAAAAGTGGAGCAGTATATGAAGGATAATGGAGAGGTACATATAGAGAAGGAATGGGTATACAGATTTGGTCAGATGGAGCAAAATATGAAGGAGAATGGAAACAAAGTCATGCAAATGGTAAAGGAAAGTTTTATCATGTTGATGGAGATACATTTGATGGTTAATGGGAAAACGATAAAGCAAATGGATATGGAGTATATACACATGCAAATGGTTCTAAGTATGAAGGAGAATGGAAAAATGATTTATAACATGGTAATGGTGTAGAAAGTTGGTTTGATGGTTCAAAATATACAGGAGTATATTTTGAAGGTAAGAAATAAGGAAATGGTAAATATGAATGGCCAGATGGATCATTTTATGATGGAGATTGGTACGATAATAAAATAACAGGTTTTGGTACATATTTTTGGGCTGATGGTAGAGGATATACTGGTTAATGGTTGAATAATTGTATGCATGGTAAAGGAGTTTATACATGGAAGGATGGTAGGAAATATGAAGGAGAATATAAACAAGATCGTAAAGATGGTTATGGTGCATATACATGGGCTGATGGAAAGAAATATGAAGGTTAGTGGTAAGATGGAAAATAGCATGGTAAAGGTAAATATATCTTTCCTGATGGAACAATTAAGGAAGGTATTTGGAAAGATGGTAAAAAGGTCAAAGCTTTAGATAATATAAGTGCATTTTGAATACACCTTTTTTGATTATTAGATTGTATTACTATTTATATTAAGTTTTAATTATAAATTTTATATTTATTTTATAAATTATACTTATCACAAATACATTAAACCTTAAATTTTCAATTGATTTTTTAAAAAACTATTTATATGTTTATTTTCTGATCTTAATTAAGATGGGATCAATAAAATAAAACCATTTACCCATCTTGAATTTCTTTTTAAATTTGAATACTCACTTCCCCAAATCACAAATAAAAATGATACAATTAAAATGTTGATTACAATAACAAAATAAGAGTTGAATAATATTTCCTAAAATTATAATTATATCAGTTAGTTACATTATCAATTCCAGTAAAGAGAGCACTTCTAGCTAGATTAGACATTAATTAATTCGCCCATTTAGCATATAAAAGTCCTATTTGAAAATCTTAAAACATTTGTTAAGATATGTAACTATTTAATTCAGAGAAATTCTTATTTTGAGTTTATAATTAATTCAAACCATTTTACATTTCTAATTATAGTTTTTAATAGAAGTTTAACAAACCTTCAGTTAACATACCATCTAATATTTATTCACATATTGCTTAACTTGAATTTACAAAATTATTTATTAATGGAGCAATAACACTACAAGTATTATTAGTACTATAAAAGTCTATTAAATCTGCAAACTCTGTTGAATATTATTCTAATTGATGATACATAGTTTAAAAAATGCCATATATATCTTCATTGTCTATTTCTGTTAATACTTCAATCAATTAAGTTGAATTTAATTATGAACTATATTATTAGTAGTATAGATTTTTGAAATAAATAAAGTCTCTTTCAGAATTATATTTTAATCTATGTTGTTATTATTAAGAAGAGAATAGTTATTCCAAATCACTACTAAATATAATAATGAAATAGTCTTTAACAAAAATTAATCCAGCAAAGATTACCAACCAAAATGTCATTACAGCAAAAAATACTACTTTGTTTATTTAAATTCCTTTATGACTTCTTGATCTAGCTAAATTTTTAGCATTGTTTTCTTTATCTTTTTTCTTCTTTTCTTCTGTTCCCTTTGTTACTTCTTCTTCTATTTTCTTTAATACTTATGGAGTATCTGTAATTTATCTCATATTGTAGAAAATCATTTTATAATGATTAGAATAATATTCAACATCAGCTAATGAAATTTTAGTGAAAATTCTTAAAGTTTCTTAAATTTTTAATTTTGTTTTGAGAATAATAGGGTATATAAGAATATATAATAAAAGCAAAATACCAAAGCAGCTAAACCAGAAATAATGAAATCTTTCGATTAACAAATCCTTACTTCTAATTAATATTTAAGTTATTAAATTATAATTATAATCTGTAATATTGTCGAATTGATTTAAATTATTATAGATAAAATAAAAATAATCTTATCTACTATTTAGAGTAAAAGAGGATAAGTTTAAATCCTTAGTTGCATTTGCAGCATTTAAAATTAATCTAACATAGTTTTCATAATTAAATAGAAATTCAGTCGGTTAATTATTTACAAGCATGTTAGCATTCATTTAAATAAAAAGATACTGTCTTAAATCATTTCCGCTTCTTGATTATGTACCTGCATTACTATAATCTTCTAAAAAGAATGAGACAGTATCAATTTAGTTTTGTAAAATCATTTTCCTGAATTATTATATCCATTCAGTTCCATATATAGAAGTATTTTTTAAAGGTCCTTCATTTATCATTTATAAGGTAAAGTAACCATCCAAAATTTCAATTAAATTATCAGAATAATTACTCATTCTTTCAAACATATATAATTCATCTTTAATTCCATTAAAATCATTGTTAGCTAAAATGTATTATGAAATAATCAAAGAAAATAATAACAAACTTAATACAACCATAGTATAATGAGCAACTATCAATATTGTTGGTGCTTACATATTTTTTAATTATTCTCTAAGCATTCTTTAAGCATTATGTGCTTATAATGATTAAGCTATTATTAAAATTATAATTACTTGAACTACTAACAGATTACATAGCAGCTTTCTCTTCTTCATTTACTCCCTAATTATTTAGTATATTCTACAATAATCCTCTCTCTTCTTATTAATCTTCATCAAAAGATTATGATCTATCTTCTTGATCATATTAATCAGTATTAGTAGAATGTGTATCATTACTCATTTCTGCTCTCTTTTTTTCTTCCTAAACAAATGTCTTAAACTTTTCTGTAGCAATAAATTCTCTGATTCTTCTAAATTTAATTGCTAAAGGATCAACTGGTTGCATTTTTTTTTTCTTTTCTAAAAATGCACTCATATCTGATTGACCTAAAATATTTGCTTTAATAAGAGCTATTTAAAGTAAATTAACAGCTGGACAAGCCCTCATAGCTTCCAATTATTCTGGAGTAGCTTCTATTTTTTTTTTTTCATTTTCATCTTCATCATCATCTTTGAATTATTTTGATTCATATTACACTTATGCCATACTACCTTATTACTTTGATACTCTCTTAAACTTATTCTTCTTTGAATTTGGTTTAAATAAAGTCATTAAAATACCTTATTTCAACTATTCTTAATCTTCTACTTATCTTCCTTTTCCTCCTAATCTTTTTACATTTAATTACAATAACGAAGATCTGTTATTCTTATTAGCTTTTTTAAACATATTCAAAAATCCTTTAGCTTATTAACCTTCTTAATTATCTTCTCCACCCTCAGCTCTTCCTGCTTCTATTTCTTCAGCATTATCCTATTCTTCCTACATTTTTTATTTCATCTTCTTTTATTTAAAAGTATTATATGCATCTTAAAAGTTTCTATATACTTAAGATACTTTTTCTCCTTATTCTTTTATTTTTTTCCTATTTATTTTGATGTATTCTGTAGTTTTAAATTCGTATGTATTAACTTTAATAATTTTTAATCTTTATAATTTACTACCATTCCAATAAGTAAAATTCTTTATTTAAACTTTAATTTTAATCATTTTAATTAAAGAATCAATAAGAATCTTTTTATTCTATTTGTAAAATAAGGCAGCATATTCTTTTTTAAACTCTGCACATTACTTAATAAGTTTGATATTTTTCTAATCATTTCCAGATTATCCATATTCTTATGATAATTATTCTTTAGTTAAAAGATCTATATTAAACTTTTTAAATAGCCTTGTTCTATATTCAACAAAACTTTATATTCTTTTTTCAAATTCTTTTTGAATAAATATAACTTATTTCATATCTTTAGTTTCTAATTATTTATTTGCAGAATTGTATTCATCATATGATAGTTTTCCTTTTCCATCATTAAATTTATTTGCTGTTATATCAAAATCTAAGAAATAATCTGAGAAGACAGAATAAAATCCAGGAGCTATTAATTATATATTAACCTTAGTTTCCAAAATCTTTTCAGGTGGCAACCCTAAAGCTTAACAAACTTTTCTTCCAGCACCATAAATCATTCCATCTACATCTGCAATAATATAATCATCTTAATTTAGTTTATGTATAAATCCTACAATATCATAAGATTATAAAGAAGGTAAAATTTTTATAAAAATATTTGCTGAAAATAAAATTTTTGCTCTATCTATTGCCCAAATATGAGTCATTTTTGTTGTTAATAATTCTCTTGCATTTTCATAATAATTCTTTAAAATTCTACTATGACAATTTCCTAATGGTTCTGGCATCATCTAATTTATATTCATTGATTTCAAATCAGTTTCATCATATCCAAATACATTAAATACATTTCTACTACACCAAGTTATTTAACCTAAAGACTCCAATTATGATGATATTGATAAAACACAACTTTATTTATCAAAAATCTAATATTTTTTTATCAATATATTGAAATCTTATTAAAATGAATTATCATTCTCCATATCTTTTGCTTAATCAATATCTTTTTCAATCTTCTTAGCTAATAAATCATCATAAGCCAAATAATTAGAATATATTGTCATTAAATTTTTTAAATCCTAAGATTAATTATTAAGTTAAAGTAAAAACTCGTATTAATCATTTGTTAATTACATCGTTCTAATAGCATTATTACCTATATCTAACAATTTACTCAAATCTGGCTTTTCTTCACAAAGGGATTCCCATAGATCATTTAGATGTTTATTTGCTTCCATTAAAGTCTCTTTTTATCTTATAATCCCTTCATCAAAAGCTTTTACATTTTCTAATTATAATCTTCGAGATATTTCACTTTTTTAATTTCTATTCATTAGATGTTTCTTCATTCTTGCTCTTAATCTATATAAACAGAATTCAATTGATAAGCTCATATCATTATGATATTTAGATTCAAATTTACCAATTTCAAAATATATTGAAGAATACATTCTAAGTGCTTCAAATCTATAATACATATAGTCAAGATATAATAATTTTGAATCCTTAAATTTATTTAAACCATCTTTTGCCATTCTAGCAATAAAATGTTTAACAAATACTAAATCTTTATGTAATTAAGTATTTTGATCATTCTTTTGTTATTTTAACATTTTTGCATCAGTTATTGAAGCTGCTTTCATTTCACTTTAAATAATTTTCTTTTTAGGATCAATAAGTGTATTTCGTTTTTTGCATGGACAAGTACTATTTTTACATTTATCAGAATGAATCTTTAATAATGATGCTAACAATAATTCATTCTTTTTTTCTTCATTATCAGATTTAGATAATATATTATAATTTCTAATTTTTAAATCTAATAAAACAGCACTTTAAATTTCATCCAATTCACTATTCATTAATACTTTTACAAAATAATTTCTAATGTTTAGAAATAATTTTAAGAAAAAGGCCATTCCTAATCCAACAATCACTAAAACATTTTCATGTAACATTTCTATAGAAGTAAGTTATAAAACAATAAAAGTAGCATTAATCCATAAATATGCTGAAGAAAATATACCTTAAGTCTTAGATACATTTTTATTATGATATGGAAAATTATTTAATGAATCATAAAGTAAAATCAACCCAAATATTAAATGTAATAAAACTAAAATGGTATAAGTTTATTGAACTTCTAAATCAAATAATGATTAAAAGATTGTTATTCCAAGT
Source organism: Paramecium sonneborni (assembly GCA_905182985.1). NCBI lineage: Eukaryota > Ciliophora > Oligohymenophorea > Peniculida > Parameciidae > Paramecium > Paramecium sonneborni. The sequence goes on along the minus strand of CAJJDN010000024.1, from coordinate 578,957 downwards.
CGATAAATAAAAAAAAAGATTGGCATACCAGCTATTATAATAAATATATATAATATACATGGGTTTCTAGATACAGAGTCCTTGATTTTGAAAGTAAAATTAAAAAATAAATATGAATATAATATTTCCAATAAAAGTAACATTAATGAGCATAAAATTGACATAATTATTAATCCTATATGCACACCACTATAACATTCTGTTTAATTGTTTTTAAAATTGCAAGCTATATTACCTACTGTCAAACCAAAAACTGGTACTACTAAAATTTTATCAGTCAATTCTGAAATAAATCCCCAAGTTGATCTTAATTATTTAACCAATGGATTATCATAATTACTTGTAGATGCAAAATAAAGAATTGATGTGATTAGAAATATTAATACTAAAAGGGCTATTACCAAAAATAGCATATTAAATAAAATTGAATCTGATGATAATAAGACAGGATAAAGTAAAAAATAATTACTGATTGGTAAGAAACCTAATTATTTCAATATAATTACTTGAAATGAATCCACTTTCTAAATCCGTATTCTTATCATTTGCAGTCATGAAAATTAATTGCAAATTCAAAATTAATATCATTAGTATACCCATACTTTATGATAATGTCTTTGATTCTAATAAGGCAAAATAAGTCTTAAAAATCGTATATTTAACTTCATCAAAAGTTTTTGTTTCTTCTTATTTAAAATCTAAGTCGGATTGTAATCTAATATAATTTTTCCTCATTATTTTCTAATAAAATTATAGTATGTAACAAAAATAAAAAACACAAAAATTATTAATTTTTATCAAAGATTATCTTTGGCTACTAATTCAACAAACTTTGCTGAATATGTTCATAATATTTTAAAGATGTGTATAGTTATGTATGATGGATTTCAAAATTATTTATAAAGCAATCAATTGATTTGAATTAGAAATTTATATTATATAAAAATTCATAATATAAATTAAATTTTGTATTTGAACAGTAGAACCTACTTAGTTTATTTTTCCAATACTTAATAACTAATAATAACTTTTATTTTTTTATCTTTAATTTACTGCCATAAAATATTAATCAAATATTATATAAATTTTAACTCAAATAAATGTGAACTTTTATATATACATCTTTTTATTTTCTACTTTTATTAATTTAAAATATACTTATCAACCCATTCATCATATAAATAACGTATAATCATTTATATTTACTTAACTTAAAAGCTAAGCATCTCTAATTTAACAGTCTCTTAACTTTCATTTTCTATAATAGCCTTTTTTTAAAAATTTTAAAATCAATATCTTTAAAAATATATTCTAAGTATATCTTCTTTGCAGAAACACTATATTTTAGAACTTATCAAGATTTTTTGAGTCCTTTAATATTATTAATTCTCAGTTTATATATGCTTTGAATTTATATTACTTTAATCTCAAAAAATTTTCTATTCCCATATTTTTTTTTCTTCTATAAAATTATCTATTTTATATCAGTTTTATCAATTACTATCCAAGTTAAACAGTCAATTTTAATTAGAAGTCATAAATTATATGTTGTTTGGCCTCTAAATTTTTTTAACATATATTAAAAATATTATGTTATAAGCTTACTTACCAAAGTTTCAAAAAAAATATTGAAAATAGAATTAATTTAAAAACTATCTAGAACTCTATGGATTTTTCTTGTTTGGGTGTATTAATAATTGAATTGAAAATTTGAATCGATTCACAAAATCTCATATTTGGAAAAAATAAAACTAGATTTATGAATATATAAAAAATCAAATAGTATTAGAAATGTAAAAAGAGAGCTTAATCTTTTTATATTTAAGATACAAACTTCTAAAAGTGCTATTAGTCTAGAGGTTTAGGAATTAATGAATTTGATGATTCTTTAAATATTATTAAAAAACTATACTATTTAAATGAAATTTAGATTACAATAAAAAATGTTCTTATAATATTAATAAACCTATTAAAATTTAAGGATAATTTTTAATTATAAAACAATAAATTATATAATAATTATAAAATAAATTTATATTTAATTTGATTTACTTGAGATATGTAAATTCAAAAATATATTGCTTTGTAATTATTCGAGTTTAATTGGGGATATTTAACATCATCTAAAGATTGTCTAGCTATAACTCTTTTTTAATTTAACCCATCCAATAATTCTTATCTTTGTTTTAGGAGCTTTTGTTTCTGATCGACCAAAAAGTTTAATTTATAAACCTTTTCACTAAAATGATTTTAATTCAATAATTCCTTTTGCTAAATGAGAGTTTAGGAATTAGATCTAACTGCTTAACGATATTCATCCTTTTATTATTCGAAATTTAATCTATTAAGCCTGTTACGCTATTATTAATTTTCTATCATTTTAATTTTCTATTCAATTTAATTTAATTTGTCACTATAATAAGATTGTTTCTCTTAATTAATAAGGTTATTCTTTTCTTATACATCAATAATATGCATATCATGCATTCTTATTTTATCAATAGATCTATCGAGAGATTCACTTCTGACTTGTTTTGCATATTCTATTTTATGATCAATATATTCTAATTTCTTTTTAGAAATCTATTATAAATTATGAAAGGCTTTATACTTCAGAATCTCGAAATTTATTAATTTTCTTTTTTATTAAGGCTCTTTCTACATTATCAGTAGTAGATTATAGTTGTTTAAATAAGAATCGAAGAACTTTCTCTCTTTCAGCATCAACCTTCAGTGGTTTTACATCTTTTGAAGGAGAATAATCTTAATAAAAACACCAACTTGCATCCAAAGCATTTATATAATCATTTTCTTTTTATTTATATAAAAATTAATGATCCTTGTTTACTTTTTATTCTTTTAGCTAATCATAATCAGAATTATTACAAAATCTTCCTTTTGTTTTTTTTAATTTTCAATCAATTTCTCCTTATAAAACATTTAATGTAACTTATTTTCATTCTTTAGTTTTTCATCCTAAATTATTTATTGATAAGCCAATAAATTATTAAGTTCTTTCTCCTAAACTTGTAAATTTCATTTTTACATGTTTTTTTTTAAATTTTATTGATTTACCTAATTCTTTATTGAGAAATTTAGACAAATTTTCATCAGCATCATACCTTTACAATTATTATTATGCCATCAAATAATAAGTAAATTTACAAAAATATTAAACTTAAAATTATATTATAATACATAAAAATTAATATTTTTATTTTGATATTTATATTGCGCAATTCTATTTAAGTTCGTTCTCAAAGCATAAATCCTATTATTTTTAGTTAAATAGAATAAATTCTGAAATATCTCAGATGCATTAATTTATGTCTGACTCAATAATTAAAAAAAACTTCAAAATTCTTAATTTCAGGTGATTATAACATCTATTCAATATCATATGAAAGTTAAATATAATAATTTATCAATTTATCTTGTTAATCATAGTTAAATTAGTTTAGATTGTTGAATAAATTAAGATTGATAAGAATATAATCAACTTTAATTAAAATTAAAATTTATTTACTATCTTATAAAATCAATTTTTAAAATATACAAGAATTTTAAAATTAGATTATAAATTAAAGTGAGTTAATCAACAAAAAACAAAAGGATATTTACAAAAAATGTAAAATTTGAATTTACTGATTGGATAAAAATTAATTATTTAACTAAATTATATATTTTGTAAGAATATTTTTTATGAATATTTTAAACATAAAATTTTTTCAACTCTTACCTTGAAAAAAAGAGCATAGCTATATGAGAAATGTGGATGTATTTGAAGCGAATTTAACTTTAAGATTTTCAAGAATATACTTCATTATTGTCAAGAAAAAATCCTAAAAATAAGAAATAAGTAAAATTTTAAATTTCAATCGTATGAGCTAAATTTTATAAACACCAGAATTTATTCTTTATGTAGGAAAAACTTTAAAAGTTACTAAGGATAATAATAAAACTAAAAAAAAGAATTAAATGTTTTATATTTTAATAATATTTAACTAAAATCAATTTCAAGGAAAGAAAAGCTTATGATACAGTTTTCTATATAAAAATAATAATTAGCTGATTAGTAATAGAAATAAAAACGTTGATCCCATAGAGAAACAAGTGGTAAAATTTTTAGAATAATGGGTTATTATTCATAAAAGAACTCAATCAAAATTAAATCATCATGAACCTTAATCTTTATAATAATTCATCTTCATTTATGTTTGAAATGAATTAAGATTTAGTTTCACTAAAAGGACCATTAAATAATATTTTTTGAACACGTTATAATAAAAGATAAAAACTAATAAAATTTCTAAAGCTATTTTTTTTTCTGCCATTATTAATTTAATAATAGTGGAAAAAAATCATTAAATCTAAAAATATTAAGCAAAATTAAAATAATGTAACTTATTATTATAAATAAATAAACTCTGATGCTTGATTTTCAATTTTAAATATGAAAAAATAATGAAAAATTTTTTTTGGAATGATTATATTTATAAAATAATATTGTAATTTTTTATACCTTATTGATGCAAAATATTAGAGGTTCTCCATAACAATCACAGTAACAAGAGTTAAGTATAAATAATAAAGGTAAAAAGGAATTGATAGATGGAACTTAATTGTCTCTTCTCTTATAATTGGAAGCTATTTTTCATGAAAGAACTTATTGTTTAGAACATGTAACAAAAATTTTGGAAATCTATTGTTATCTTGTTGAATAATTTGACTCAAATTAATAAAGCTTAAAAGATTACTTTTTAGAAAAAATCCAATTTCTTTTAAGCAGACCTGAAACTATCAAATTGATGATGGAAGATAATTAAGGTTCAGCTGATATTTAAAATAGATTTACATATATGACAACAGAGAAAGGTTTGGAGTAGTTGAAATTAGAAGAAGAAACTAGATTTAATCGCCCTTTTCTCTAATAAAACTTAGATTAAAACAATCAAATGAGGTTTAGTGTTTTTAAAAAGCATTAAGCTAAAGAGACGGAAATATTTATGGAGATATAAGATAGAAATTAAGATTAAAAAATTGATCTCCAAACTATGTTATAAGAGTATGATAAGATTTCAAAGGAATATGATGAAACTATTAAAAAATAACTAAATGATTAAAATATAGCTTTAAATCTTAGAATGGCTAATAGAAAAAATAAAACATCCAGAAATAGAAAATCTAATTCATAAGAAAATTAAAGGTAAACTATCGTAAATCCTATAAAAACAACTTTATCAAAATGGAAGCTTATTTCTGAGATTCAAGAATCTGCAAATTTTTTGAGAAAATCCATAATTAAATTAAAAAAATGATTTTAAAGAATGTTAATATTATTTTAATAAATACAAAAAATTCCTAAAATATATATATTTCAGGTAGTTAATTTTATCTGTGATTCTATTAAAATTTGCTTTTTACCTATGTTTGCTCTTCTTGAACTCTTACTTCTATTCTAATCACATATATCTATTATATTTTAAATGGATACCTTTAAATTTCTAGATTTAACTATTATCCTAAGAGCTATTTTTTGAAACTGGCTAGCTTATAATTCCTTTTTTTCTATCTTATACTGAAACACTTTGTACAAGATCATGAATTGTAGAAAGTGAATTATTTTTACTTTTTATTTATTAACCATAGATTTTGTTAAAATCTTTTTATTAAATAACCTTTAAAATATCTGGTTTATAAGCTTAATGACCATAATTGATTATATTGTAATAATTTTATTTTAAAGTTTACTATGATTTAATTGGTATTTCATTGCTTTCTAATGTATTAGATGTATGATTGATTTAAGATGTTAATTTATGTTCAGAATAAGATTTTTAATTTCTTTAGTCTAAAGGATATAAGAAATAATTTACTTTACAATTATAATTATTAAATGTTTGGTTATTAGTTTTTCTTTGTACTAGTTTTCAAGTAATCTCTTTAACTCAAGTCTAAAGATTTCCTTCTGTTTTCTTTTTCTAAATTATTAATGATTTATTTTAAATTAGCAATTTCTATGTTTAATCTCTATTAAGTTTCATGATATGTTTAATTTTCTCTTTTTAAATTCTATAGTTTTTATGAATCAATACGCTAATTAATTTTTTGGTTGTTTCTAATAGCTCACCTCTACTTGATTCACTATCATCTAATTTATTTTGTATAGACTCAGCATATAATTTAAGTTATTATTCAATCTAAATATTGATAACTAATACTCTTATATGATTTCTAATTTCACCTTCATATTTAATTAAAGTTTGCTCTAATTTTTCATATTCTTCATCTGACCTTATACTTTTACTTATTGAATAGTTTGGATCTATTTGCTTTTCTAATTTGCTTGTTAATATTTTATTTAAGTACTTACGATATTTTCTTATCTACTTTCAACATTAGATTAGTAAAAACAGCTTTAATTATTCCAACTAAATGAGATAAACTTTCATAGTCTTTTAATTCAGCTTCCACTTAATTCAATTCTTCTTTAGTTTCGATAAATTTTTCAATGTTCAATAAGACTCTTTCCAACAAGTCTTTCAAATTATTTTCTATTTATTTTTCATTTATGCTTGTTATGCTATAATTTTCATTCTAATTCATTAACAGTTAATTTAATAAATATATATTTATAGATTGTAATTATCAATAATTACTAAAGATTTCGAAAGAAAGCATAGAAAAGATACTTAAATTTACATTAATGAAATAGTTTAATAATATATATATTAGTAATTTGAAAATTAAATTATAAATTTTATAAATCTAAGAAGAATTTTTAGAGATTGTTTTATCATAATTTAAGATTTACAACAAATTTTAATAATCAATGAATTTAATAAAAAATAAAGAATGCAATTAAATATCAATAAAAGTTTGAATGATGAAATAAATAAATTTATTTCATTACTAGGAAGATTTTCGTTTTGGTTATAGTTGATTAATAGAAAGAGAATGTTAAGAACTTCCCTTTCTCATCTCCATAGTTTAAATGTTTTTGATTTTTTCTACAATCAAACTAATTTTTTAGGCTTCTTCTTCAAATGACACTGCCAATATTGGAAATGCTGACTGAAAATCTTCATCTGGCTTAAGATCCGTTATAATAATATTGGATAGTTTTTACATCATTTGGTTGAACGCACTAGCAAACTTACGATCATTATAAATAAGATAATAATCTGATTCATCAATTCTTTTGATGATCTATTATTCTCTCATAACTCTTTTTATATTGTTTTGTATGATAATAGAAATATTTTATTTAACAATGATGCAACTATTTAATTTTTCTCGAGTATGTTGTGGAAGTTGATCTAAATTACCAACAAGATCAAGAAACATGCAAAATCTCTTAAAAAGTTATAACAAATCCTAAACATATTAATCAAGAGAAGTATCTGGTTTGTTTTCTAAAGGTAATGATTGAGCAACAAGAGAGGAAGCTTCTAAATATGGTTAATTATTATTCTTTAATTCTCCATTTTAAGAGCGGGATTTTGTTTGATTCTTTGAAGCAGAGCAGACTGAACCCATTAAAAAAAATGTATCCTTAAATTAATAAAACAATATAAGAAATAATTTTGAAACATAGAGTTTTCTTGTTCTTTAAAATTTATATTAATTTAATATTAATTATAATAAAGGATGTCCATCGTAACAAGATTTGCTTCATATTTCATAAAGAGCAGAGTCATAAATTATTCATGTAAAAGATTAATATAGATTGTTATAGTATAAGTAGATAGAATAATGACTGAAATGTGTAAGTCAGGCTTCTAAGACCCAGAAGAAGGATTCTTAGAGAGAGATCCAATGAGTTATTATGAATGCAGATTCTATTCTCATATAGCTAGAAATTGGACACCAAGACTTGAATCATTGTAATTATTTATTTATTCATTTTGAAAAAAGTGAGAAAGAATAATATGAATTGGCAAGATAAAAGTTTGTTCAATTTGAAAACCTTTACTCTTTCATTCTAGATTTACATAGAGCAACATGGGAATATAGATCACTCTATTTAGAACTTACCAAAGAAATAGCAACTCATAATACTTGGTTTAGAAGTGATCATACAACTTTAACTTATGAACATCACTTAGAAGAAGCCATTAATAAATATATTAATCTTTTAGATCAATTAAAAGATTATCCATTATGGTAAGAAAGAGTCAAAGAAGAAATTGGATATTATTTACATCTTATCTATAACTCTACCACCCATTCTGGTTAGAGTAAAGAATTGTTTGCTAAATTTGTATTTCAAATCATCTATATTTATTTTAGGATAAATTATATTTCTTCAAGTGATTGCAATCATATGAATATGTTAGTATTTGCATAAATATATAAATATTTAATCATTCTTTTTTGTCGTATCTTTTTAATCTTTAATAATATATTATTAAATGAATCCTCTCAATTCTCTAGGTATATTTATCAAATCTTTTTAATTTAATAATATGTATTATATATATATAATTGTATTTGCATATCGCATAACTTAAATTCTTTTGGATATATTTAGAGATATTAATCATTAAAATAATAAATGATTGAAGACGATGAATCTGAGTGCTTCCTTTAACTGAAACCATCTAAAAAAATCAAAAAGACTAGAAGCAATATTCTTAGAATCCAAAAGCATTATGATACTCTAAATTAGATGTAGATAGCTGCTACTGACCAAGAATAAACTATACTTAGTTTAATAGACAAGCAATCTATATGTAATACTTTATAAAATATCTAAATAGTCTCATCGAAGAATAAATTCATTCAATAATGGAAAGAAAACATATCTTAATTTCAGTCTCTAATTCATTCTAATTTGATCAAAAGTGAATCAGAAACTTTTGAAGATAGTGAAAGTTTTCTCAAATAACCTCAAAATGAATTGCTCATAGAAAACTACTTATGCTGATAGACACTCCTTCAGCTTTATCGCAATTAAAATGAGTTTTATTTATTATTTTTCCAAGTATCATATCATACTGCTTCAAACTTTTCAAGATCTTAAAACTCATTGTTCTCTTAAACCTATATTATAATAGATGTCTTAAGATTTGTTTTCATGAAGATTTATTTGGATTTCACAAATATTTTAAAATAATCAAAAAATCCCCTTTAGTCATTCACTTAAAAAACCTTGATTTTTTTTTATTTATTCTTTTACTTGAATTTCTAAATATATTTATCACATTTCTAAACTTTTTTAAACCAAATATTTAATAACAAAATCATAATTACAAAATCAGTTTATTATCAAAGATTGTGTGCGATATCTCTCCTTAATCTTCTTTTATATAAGTGCATTTTAATATATACTACTTAGTTGTCATATTATCATTGTCAAAAGTACATTTTAATTTTATTATCAAACCTTTTTTATTTAATTAATAATTTTTTAACCTCACTTCCTACAATTTTTCAGAAAAAAATATATCATATTAACTCTCTGAAATTTTATGAACCATTATTTCATCATTTTGTATTACTTATATTTAACTATAACTCTATAGTTTAATTTAATCTGATTCCTAACTTTGTACCAATTTTATTTCATATACATTTTCTGACAACAATGACTAATTGAATTCTAACTTAGATTATTCTGACTTTTTAAAATAGATCTCTAAATTATTTTTAATAAAATGATTCAATTATTATATATAGTCTACCTTTTATTTTGAAATTATCTTATTTACACTAGTAAAATCAAAATTTTCTCCACTTGTCATAGCATAACGAATTTTTTAAATTTAATCATCAATTTCATCATCAGGTTCCATAAATTCGTTTTCTTAAATTATTTACATGACAAAATCCTATTCAGTATATTCTTCTTCAAATATTACAATTAAGGCTGACGTTTTCTCTATTTAATTTTAAATATTTATTGCTAACTACAACAAAGTTAGATTTTATTGATTACAATTTTTTAAACATAAGATCAATATTCCATTAAATAGTGAAAATTAAATCCAAAATTCATTTAACATTTATTGTCCTTCTAACACTTCATTTGTTTCATAAAAATTATTTAATAATGGTCTTAATACCTTTGTTTACACAAGAGTATTATATTCATTATAAAATATTGATTTTAGATAAACAAGTTAATTATTTGCTAATTATAAATATGTTTGATCTGATAATTTTTAGAAATGAAAATCATTAATAAATAAGTTCTCCAATATGAATTATAAATATGAACTATCAAAACCAAGAAAAGAATAAAAAATTTGATAATTGGATAGGCCATAATCTTGTTTGAAATTTAGTGTCCAACCTTAATTAATTAAAGGGAATAGACTATCTTCATCACAATTAATAATTAAATCCCAATATTAATTTTCAATTTTAATTCTTTCTAACATTACTTCTTAATTTGAAATAGTTTATTTCAATTTTTATATAAGTGTATCTTTTTATTCTAATTCAATATTTAATTTTTAAATTTCAGCATCATCTTCTTCTGAATCAGAACTTGCATCTTTAATACTTAGCAATTCTACAAAAGGTTTTCTTTCTGAACTTTTCATGGTTAAATTTTAAATTTATTCTTCTAAATTTTTATTAATTTTAGACTAAGATTCTAATTCTTCTTTTAATTGACTAATTTCCTTTTATTATGCTTTCATTTTTTTTTTGATTTAATCTTCTTCAAAATTAATAAGAAGGATTGAGGTTTGAAAAAGATTGATCTTATTTATTTAATGTGTAAATTGATTAGAATAATTCATAACTTATGTTTCAATTTATTGAGATACTTTCTAATTTAACATATGGATAATTTCTTCTAATATTGTCATAGTAGAAAGTGGATGGTATTGATTTTCATAATTTTTATAGTATTTTGTAAACAATTGTTTTAATTAAGGAGAGGAGACATTTCCTTAAATTTAATTGATAAATAACTAGAGAATAGGTTTTAATTCATTCCAAAGATTGATAATTTCTTGAGAAAAGATTTCTTGACTTAAAAAGTTTATAATTTCTGGGATTGTTGTTTTTTAATTGAATCTATAGAGTTGAGTATATTTGATAATTTATTCTACAATTTAATGATAAATATCAATATCATTTTGATATTGCAATACAAGATTTTGTGTATCTGCTAACATAAATTTTAATTGTTGATTTGATTCTTCTATTTTTTAGTATTTGGAATTTTTAGTATTATTAGATTCTGCAATTTGTGTTTAAAGTTGAAGTATATCTTAACGTAATTAATCATTAATAGTATGAAGTGCTTAAATAGATTCTTCTTTCTCTCTAATGATTTAGAGATATTTGATTGAGTCATCTTTAGTGGGTTAATTGATTGGTATTTTATTCATAAATTAAATAACATGGCAGATTTTAATCCATAAGAGAGAGTTAAGAAAATGGTAAACGCCATAAAAGCTGAGGTAATATTGATGATTATTTATTTGATTAGGCTACTGAAAAGTCTGAATAAATCAAGGATATGGCTGCATAATAGTTTAGAATTGAAAAGAACAAACTTCTAAATTAATAGAAAGAGAAAATTATTGAAGAATATAAAAAAAAGATTGAATCATATACAATTGAAAAAAGAATGTATAAATATTTAATAGGTTTAGTCAACGATCTTCAAAAATTAATCAATCAAGATTGTCTAAAATGCAAGCACGCTTTGAATTAATTTAAAGACTAAAAGAAGAAGTTCGTTAGAGAATGGCTAAGTTGATTTAAGATTAAAGTGTCTATAAAGAATTACTTAAAAACTTAATTATACAAGGAATGATTAAATTACTTGAACCTAGAATTGAATTAACATGTTTAGAATAAGATGTATAACTAATCAGAACTGTTTTGGGAGAATGCTAATCAGAATTCACTTAAATTATTAAGAGAGAAACAACTAAAGATTTTAAAACAACCTTAAGTATTAATTAGAGTTAATATCTAACAGAGAAAGCTGGTAAACCTATGTAAAATTAGGATATAAACATTTTTTAGTTTGGGAGGAGTTGTCTTGAGTTGTGCTAATAGTAGAATTGTTTGTTCCAACACTTTAGATGATAGATTAGAACTTTCCTTATAAGAATTCTTGCCAGATATTAGAAATGGATTGTTTAAGAAATGAAAAATGAGTATTTACAATATAAAAAACATATAGATCAATAAGCTAAGTAATATGTTATATCAACAAACATTTCACAATAGTTATACCTGTTTAGCTGTACAGAAAGTTCTTATTATAATTTATGCAATTTATTCACCTTTTCTTATTTGTAGTTTCTCATTTTCTTAAAAATCTTTTTATTTCTTTCCACTAAATCATTTATCTAACTATTAACTTATTTTTAATTATCATATTTCTGAATTAATTTTTGTATCATTTCTTTTTTTTTCATATTTGTTCCTTCTTATTTCTATTCTTAGATTTATAAAGTTTCTATGAAAAATAACTTTTGTAATAGTTTTTATTTTTATTATCTAAAATAAGTTAATTAATCTATCATTTTGATTCTATTCTAATTTTTCTTCAGAAACTTTAAAAAATAACTTTCGCTTTATAAAGCTAGTGTAAATTATTCAATAAAATAGTTAATTTAAACAAACCCTTTACTTAATTCATCTTATTTTAGCAATGATTCCATTGATAATATAGGCAAAACCAATAATCTAATATTATTAGGATGAAAATCTTCAGCAAATGGTAGAAAGAACCGTTAACCATGATATTCATAAAAAGGAATTTTAGAATTGGTACTAATGTATGATTCTTATTAGTTTAGTATCTGAAATGGTTAAATAAATATTAATAACTCGGGTTTCTAAATTGAAATATTTGACAAAACCTAAGTTATATCTATTACAAAAGTATCAAATTTATAATTCTAAATATGAAATCCACAATTAACTCTTACTTTTCTTTCTTAGAGAAATTCTTTCAGTATTTCAGGGTATTGAATTGTGAATAAACCAATTTGATACACACGAGATATAGAATTGAACAATTGATTGTAATTCTTATGTATATAGAAAGATTAAGACTATGTAGCTTTTTAAAAATAATGATCTCTTAATACTATATATTCATCGTATTATTTGCTTGAAATGAAATCAGATTGTAATCCAAAAAAACTTGATTCATCAAAACCCAAAACATTTTCAAATTATATCAAAACAAGATGATTAATATTATTAGGACTTACTTTTGTGTAGAAACAATCTACATTCATTGCTTCAATAGTTTGTTCAATTAATTTAGAAGTTGTCTACTAAAGAGAAATATCAGAAATTTCATTATTTATGATAGATTTCCTAACTTTGAATTATTACTCTAAATCTTTAAATTGATTTGTATTATTAATAGCATTAGACATTTGTATTTTATTATATCTACGTTAGTCATGATTAACAACTCTAACTTTAGGACTCATTGATAGGGTTCTAAACTCTTATTTAGAGTCTAAAATATATGATTTATCTAATTAATTTATTGAATTATCAAAATTTTTTAACAAAGCTCCTTTATAAAGCCGACCTGGAATTCTGTGTATTTCATGATTATGAGGCTTAGGAAGAGTTGGAGAAGGAGTGGTTATTTTATTTTTTAATTTTTAAACAAATTTATCAGTTTTTGCGGATGTATTTGTAACACTTTCCAAACAATTACTGACATTTAGAATAGATTCTGCCAATTTAATGAATGATTGTTTAATAGATTTATGTTTTACAATATGGGGATGAATTTCTTTTGATTCTAAGTTAAGGGTTTTTAGCTTTATTAAAGTTTTGTAATCGTTTTTTTCTATACCCATCATAATTTTTTTTGGAGAGTTCGAAGTATTGACTCGATTAATTTTACCATCTGCGATTTATGATAAGTAATAATCATTGCAGTAATAATATTCTACAGGATTATACATTTAATATTTTTTTATTAATTCACAACAACAAATTCACTTTGCCCTCTCTTTAAAGAACATAAAAATTAACTTATATAGATGTAATTTTAATTATATCTCATAAATTATTATATTCCTACTAAGCTTTTTTAAAAACACTATTCTATTCAAACCATCAATTTATGTAAAATCTATACAATAAATCTTTATTGTCTTTTTTTTATTTGTTTACAACATAGTAAAAATTTAGTTTTCGTTAATATTTATTTAATCCTTTTTATTTTCCAATATCCAGAGATTTCTCTTAAAAATTAAACTTTATATTTCCAAATCACTCTATTTCTTATTTTCAATGTATTCCACCAAAAAAACACAGAATACAAAATCAAATCCTTATTAAACACTAATTTTTTATCAATTTGGAAGATCTTCTTTCTTAATAATTCCTGAATGATTATTTGTTAATATCTAATAATTTCTTTGTCAAAAATAAACAATTCTTAAAAAATTATAAAATTTCTTATTTACGTCTTCTTTTTTTATCTTCTTTTAAATGATATCTTAAATCAAAATATCCTCTAATTTTATTAACTACAAATTTTCACCCTCTATTTTAAAAGTTAAGGTTTAAATATAATGTTTTATCTGATATTATAGTAATTTAAAATATGTGTATCAACATTATTTTAATATTAAGTAAGAATATCTCTTATAAATCTTTATTTTTTTATTTAACATTTTTAATCACAAATGTTAAGCCTTTTATGATTTTTAATTAGTAGTATCTTTGCTTTTGAGAATATTTTGATACGATTCACCAATTAGTTTTTGTTTGAATAATGCTTTCTAACATTAATCTATCAATTTTTTATTTTAAAAGATTAATTTTACTCAATATTCTTAAATGATAACTCAAGGGTTTAAATAATTTTCTGTTTAGTTTGATTATAAATTCTATTGTTAATACATTAATTTATTTATTTAAATTTATTTCTAAAAAAGTTATTTTTCATGCCAAAATTCTACAAATATTTAAGACATATTGATATGCTTGTGACTCCTTATGAATTTAATGTAACAAAAAGTTAAAAATCTTTAACAAAACTAGGTAATCAAAAATTATTATTAGGTGGTTTTTTTTCACTTGCAATATTAATTTTAATGATTGTTTACACTATAAGCATTTTTATATCAGCAATTTCAAAATCTGGATCGATTTATGCAGGAACATAAACAAACAGTGATTTTTAGTATTTAGATTAAAATACATCTCGTTTCTTGTTATAATTATCTTATGCATAAAGTGGAGAAATAATTAATTATGATTAAGAATTTTAGACGTATATAATCTATTTAAATCTTAGATATTTATAATTTAGAGTTGAATATGTTTAATAAATAAGACCATAAAATACATCATTGTATAAAAGAGAAATTAATTAACTGAATATATCATCATGTTCATCAGATATTATTGATAATTTTAAATTCAATTAATAATCTATTTCAGAGGATCGAAAATAAAAATTCATATGTTTTAAAGGAGGATACAAAATGTCTGGGTCATTTTTTGATCCAATTTATAATTATTTGAAAATTTCAATGATTAAATGTACTAATTCTACAATGTGTAAATCAATAAATTAGATTGAAGACTTACTAAATAAAGGGTATAATATAAAATAAAAATTAGAATTAATGTTAATATTCTAATTTAGAATTCTAAAATCAAATAAAAATTAAATATGACTTAACCTTCAGAAGAAAGTGCATATATTGTATTTTGGAGATTAAATGCAGGAATAGCAAATGGTGAAGATATTTTTTTGTAGCCTATTTTAATTGAGTTGATAAATAGTAAAAATGTTTTTACATCTTTAACAAACATTGATGATGTAAGAACTAGCATTTTTAGATCTTCAAAGGTGGAAAAATAAGAAAGAAGACAATATCCTATTATCTTAAGCACAGCAGATGAATTAAGTTCATTTTATTTAAGAGTTTCTTCTGACTCTTAATATTTTTTTGCTTCAAAAACTGAACCATTCAGTGTCTTTCTCGATTCAGTAGCTTAAGCTTCCGGATTAACTGTAGCAATTTTAGGATTTGCAAAGATACTTTATAAAATATATATTGCTCATGAAACTTATGTGAAGGTTATGAATCAAGTGTTTAAGTTTGATTTTAGAGATAATACTACAATCAAAGAAAATGAGAGTTTTGAATCTAATCATAATTTAGATAAGAAGAGAGGTTTAGATTAATTATATTCAAATTAGTTAGATTATTCATTTTTCACTTACATTCAAATTAAATTGATAAAGATTTTTGGTGATTTTTGTTTATTCAAATGTTGTTGTAAAAAAAATTATGACAAAAAAACTATTATGGCTTAAATTGCTAAATCTAAAATTATGTCAGATCTTGAATTATCAAATATAGTCAAGAAATTATATGAGATTGACTCATTAAAATTATTTTTATTTGATGATGTTTAATTGAAATTATTCAATAGTTTTTCTGAACCAGTAATTTATAAAAAAATTACAGACCAAAAAAATGTCTTGAAGACTATATATAAAGACTATAATAGGTAATTTATGAAAGGATCTCTTTTAGAAAAATATAAGTTTAAAAATTAAATTTCTGGGCCAATGGATTTAAAAGATATTTTCTCATCTAAAAGTATCTTAATTCTTATATATTATGAAAGTTCCGATTGAAATTTAATTAAATAAAGTTTCTCGATTTTTCAAAGCTCAAATTAAGGCTTCAAATGGATAAGAATTATTACAAGCTTATTCCAAAATTTTATAAGGTGAAAATTCCAATAAAAAGATGAATCAATAATTGCTAAACTTTATTTAATACAATACTATTTTATATTAAATGATTGACCTATCACACAAGGTAAGATTTTAATTCAAATTAGAAATATTCTTTAAAATCTATCGAAAGAGAAGAAGAAAGAGAAGAAAATAAATTTGTAAATGTTAGATCTCAATATTTCAAAATTTAGTAATAATCTAAAGATATAAATGACAATTTTATTATTGATGAGGTTAAGAATTCCGTTTCAGGTAGTTCTCCGAATTCTGAATTTTCAATTTAAAAATATGGATATATAAGTGCAAATGAAGGTGATCAATAAATAGAATAACAGGAATTTGATGTTATATAAGAAAAGGAAGGAATTTAACTAAATGAAATGGAAAACTAATCTAATGAAAAAAAATTAAAAATTCTTTGAATTTTATCAAATTATTTATAAAATAGTAGTTAAATATGAAAATAATAATTCTAAATATTCCTAATTTCTTTTCCATTGAAATTATTAGAAATAATTTATGTATAATGCTTTACACAAAAAACAAATAGGAGCAAAATATTATTATTTGATTTAAATAAAAATAAAAATTTTTTTACTTAGAATCTATTGATGGAAAATTAAAACGAAAATCCAGTAGAGAACGAAAGGGAAGGGTAAATTTCGAAAAACCAATAAAATTAAGAGGATTAATAAAATAATGAAAACAATGAAGTTATACTTAAAGCATAAGGGTAGGAAGTAAAAAGTGAAAAGTAAGGAGATGATTATTTATTTTAAATGGATGAATAAGTAATAAAAAACTCATTTGAGAAAGTAAATCAATAAGAGAATGAATAATAATAATAACAATAAAACCCAGTATTAATTGAAAATGAGAACTTAAATATTTAAGAATATTTAGAGAGACAATTAGAAAGGTACAGAAAAATAGAAGCTTAATGTGTTTCATAAAAAGATAAAGGAATTCTAAAACGTATAATATCAACTCTTGAAGGTCAATTAGAAAAGTTGAAATTTAATATTATAGAACCAATAACGAATGATGTCAGCAACTTTGGTGGAATTAGTTTAATTAAAGAACTCGAATAGACAGAAGAGTCTTTTTTTTCTAAATCTAAAATATAATCTCATCTTAAAGAGATTTATAAATTCTATTCTAAAATATTTTATGTAAGAGGTCCATCAGACGATTTCACAAGAATAAATCATGAATCTCAAACATTAACAGAAGGTAAATTTATGGTATTTTGTCGTTAATTTGGACTGTTAGATGAAAAGATTCATCACATTAAGACTTAATCAAAATATGCAGAAACAAATAGAATATAAAATGATACAGTTACAAACAAAACTAATAAAATAGTTCCAGTTTCTACAAGAAATCATCAATAAGAAAATATGAAAATATTGTCTTTTAAAGAACTTGTATGATAATTACTTTATATATTAGAATCTACTATTTAGGAGAGTTAATCAAAATTAAAATGAAATTACCTTTATGAATTTTATCCTTTTATTGAGAGAACTCTCTAAATTCATGTTTTAGGAAGATTAGGCAAAAGCAGAAATTAAATTATATTAATACATAGAAGTAGATTCAACTTAATTTAAAAAAAAAATGAAATCTTTGAATATACCATTTGAATCAAAAGATGAGTAAGGATTTAGAAAACCTGAAGGATTATAATTGTAAAAATTTGTTAATTATTCAACTGATTAACTTAAATCTAGAAGAATATTAGTAGAAGAATGGAAAAGTGTAAAAAAATAAGAATTGAGAGATAAATTAATATCATAGGTTGATTAATCAAGATCAAAATCTATAATTTTTGAGCCATCTTATATAAAGACAAGTAATTATAGAGAAAGAAAATTGAAAAAAATTGGTTTAGATGCAAATTCTCACTAGGTTGTTAATTGGGAGAAATTAGATAAATTAGATCCAAAACTTTTATTACATGAAGAATTTAAACCTGAAGATCTAATTGAGGAAAATGATGATGATGATGATAAATATTATTTGAGAAGTTATGATTTATCAAGATAAAGTAATGGAAATTTAAAAAAGTATAAATAAGATTTAATTTTAGAGTCACTTCATTAGATTAGAGATCTTCAAAATATCAATTGAAGACTGAATCAACAAAAAGGTAAATCTAGAACATTTCAAAAATTGAACAATAATTTGATAATAAGTCTGCTTATTTAAAATTGCCTAGATTATAGAACAAATGAGAATATATATATATATTATTTTTTAAAATTTTGTAATTAAAATTAAATGATTATTGAGGAATAAATTGAAGAAAATTTGATATATAAAGCAATTCACAAAATAAGAGTGAATTACCAAAAGAAAATAGATAGGTAGATGATAATAAATAGATTTAGATACATTTTGTATAGAAAATCGAGATGGATTGGGAATCTTTTATTGATTTTATTGTATGTAAATCGGATTTCAGAAATAGGTGGATATCATATTGTTACTTATATATACTGTGTTTATCAATTGTAATTAATAATTGAGTATTTTACTCCTCTTGGTTTACCACCAGTAAATTTAGAGGATGAAGAAAATGAAGATGATTAATTTCAAAATGATTGTAAAGCTTTAAAAATGATATGAAAAGTTGTTGAATTGCCAACGACGATTAGTAATAAGAATGAGGTGAATGATAAAGAATATAGACCATTACTTAGAACAACATCAGAGTTTAAGGCTTGGTAAAATAGTGTATTTTCTGTCATTTTTGCTTATATGTGTACTTACATTAAATTATGCAATATACCTGTTTATTGGCCATTTTTATTCAGCTATTTCTTTGTTATCGTTGGAATGAGTATTCGCAAATATATAAAGCATATGAAAAAATATGGGTATACGATTCTTGATTTTACAAAAAAAAAGTGAATATAAATATATTAATATGGATAAATTGTATAATTCTTTAGCTCCGAAATTCAAAGGAATAGCAAACTCTTATAAAAATCTGGCTAATCAAACCAAATAAATTGCTTCAAATACTATAGATAAATTAAGTAAATAAGCAATTCTTGGAGACATTGTGGCAATTAGCAATAGATTATTTTGGATGGAATATCCATCGAATGATAAAATAGAAAAATTATCGAGTTATTTAAACACTAATTATCAGAATCATTACTATATATGGAATGTTGGAGAGAGAGAGTTTACAACAGAATGGTTTTGCAATTAAGTAGAGTGAAAAAGTAAGTAGGTTGCCAATCATTCACATCCAGGATATCCATGTCCACCATTAATCGAGTTGTTGATGATTTGCAAGAATATAATCTATTTTCTCAGTAGTGATAGAAATAACATCGCAATTGTTTGTTGCCAAGAAACAAGAGGAAGAAGTATTATGGTATTATCTTCATTATTGGCTATTATGGGAGCTGGTTATGTAATCAAATATATTATTTAATCTTAGCCTGGAGAATGCTTATTACGTGTATGTTAAAAAATAAACACAAAAGATTTTTAAGCCTTATTTCCATCATAACATAAGTATATCACTTATGTTGGGAATGTTTTAAATGGTCTTAAATTAAATAGTTTATGTTTGAGATTAATATCCATAGTTATATCTGGCATACCAAAAGTCTAGAATTGTACAATGTTTAGACCATATATTCAATTATTCAAGAATGATAAACCTATCTTTAATTCATTAACTGATGGGGAACTTAAAAATTATTAATAGGGAGATTTGAGTTGTATTTTTGATCTAAAAGGAATTGAAGTAAAAGTCTTATAAAAATTATTAGCTTTCAGATGATATTTTAATTAGATGCAAACATTTTGAGAACAATACTACTAGAGTGCCTTTATTTAGAGTTATGTTTAATTGTTCATTTTTATTTGAAAATATACTTCGAGTATGGGATAGAGAGTTGGATAAAAGTCCATAAATGAAAACAGATAAAGAATTTTTTGTTGATTTTATTTTTGAAAGAGGAAATTAAAAATCATTCTAAACTGCAGATAGACCTTAAACATTTAGCAATGATACAAAATCATCTAATTAATTATTATTATAAATTATATAGGAATGCAAAGGATTAGTTGTGAAAGAAAAACATATAGTTGATGGTTTAGAAGTATGTCATGAACAATAAAAAAAAAAAGAAGAAGTATTTAGTTTGGGTAATGAAACAGACAAAAAAGATTATGATGATTCAGATGAAAAATAACCAGAATAATAGCAACCTAATAAAAAGGGATTTGAAAATGAGATTTAACCATAATAATTATTTATAGAGTAAATTAAATAATAACCCCAACAATAATTTTAATAGTAATCACCAAAAAAATAATAAGAAAAACAAATATAATAAATATAAATATAATAAGTATAATAAGTATAATAAGATAAAAAAGAAGAAAAAATTAGTTAATAATAATAAATAGTATAAAAAGAAAATGGATCAGATGAAAGTGAAGATGATGATGAATAATTAATTGCAAAATTTGAATAAAAGATTCAAACTAAGACAGGAGATAGTGATGAAGATTGTGATGATTTCTTAGATGATTTAATTAAATAAGGAGATAAATAAGAATGAATAAAAAATTAGAATTTCAATAAATAATATTATTAATATAGTATTAATTTAAAAATTATATCATATACTAAGAATCCTTATGAAATAGTTGATTCTTCATATTTATAAAAAGGGACTGATAATCTCTAAGATACAACAAGTGTTTGCGCTATTAAATATGATGATTATGAAAAATAAATGTAATAAATTGACCATTGTATGTAATAATTAAATATTAATTATAAAAGAGTATCTTTTTTAACAAATAAAGACTTTGTAAAAAATGGAAAATTAAATAAATGTTTGAAGATATTTCTGGACCTATTTTTAAATTTGAAAGTGGAATTATAAGACATAATTCAGTTATAAAATCTGAAATTAATAGACCAGATGATTAAATTTATGAGATCACACATTGTTAATTTTGAATATGAGAAGAAGACAATCAGATATTGTTAATAATTAACTTTAATCTCATACTTCTGGCACAAATTCTCCTAATCCAACTAATTTTGCCAAATACTTTCCATATTTAGTTAAAAAAGTTGATAATTTTGGTGTGTGTGATTCAATTTTAACAGCACATAAATCTGAAATAGTGAAATAAATAAATCCATTATCTGCAGCTGCCTAAATACATCTATATTGATTACATCCATAATAGCATTAATTTATTTAGTACGATTAATAGGTAATTATAATTCTTCTTAAGCTAAAGTCTAAAACTCTTCTCCAAAAATCATTTAATTTTTTATTACTTATGGTAATTCATCTGTTGATCTGAATCTTAAATCCATATCTAAATTTTTAAAATGTTTTAAAAATGCCAATGGAGGAGATTCTAAAGCTTCTTTATCAATTCCTGATACAAATTTCTCAATTCCTTAATAAAAGTTTTTTGTTAAAAATAAGTTTAATTCAGCTCTTTATTTATAAAATATTCTTTACCTAATTTATCTTAAAAAAGCTGCTCCAACTCTTTCTCCTTTTGATACAGCCTATACCAATTAATCAAAATCATAATTTGCATCAAATTCAAAGTTTAAATAATTATCTTAATTCTTAACCATCTCTCTTAATCCTTCATTTATTTAAATTAATTAATTACCATTTTCTAAAATTAATTCTAATCCTCCTTTTAATTTGCTTTCTTCATCTTCTCTTAATTTGACTGAAAAATAAACATAAGTTTCATCTGAGTGAATTTTACATTCAAAGGCTTCAAAACGAGCTAATTAATTAATATAACTTTCTACGTCTATCCTTAATTTTTGTGATTGATTCTATCAATGCTTCTTTTTTACCTGGTTAATATCTAAGGAAACAAACTAAAGACCAATCTATATCAATATGATCTCCTACTATATTCTTTAGATAATCATATTAATCTATTGCTTTTTATTCATTAAAATGGGCTTCAGCTCTCAATTTGATACCAAATTTGTTACCTAAAGGATACTGGACCTTTTTCAAAATCATCTCCAAAAGCTACTCCTACTCGAGACTACTCATAACTTTATTATAATGGATTAGCTTAATCTTTTTTAACTTAATTCATATTAATTAATTATACACAAAAAAATCATAATTTTTTTTATGTTAATAAACCCATAGATTTATTTAGATATCGTTTTGGTGATAACAACAGTAGAGCTGCCTAACATGTTTCTATTGAATCTTTTTGCATCTTTAATATTAGATTTCCTAAAAAACCTATTATACAAAAACCAGCAACTCCTACACTTAAAGTGAAGATTAACAAAGTTTATTTGTAAAAATTTAAAGATTAGTCAAACTGTTTATATGCAATATCAATAATTTACTTTTGAGCCTTAATTAATAATTCACTTCCGTAATCTATATAAATTAAATGTTCTTAGCTTTGATAAAATTCGAAAAGTTATTACTCTGTATTTTTTACATTTTCATCATAAAAAAATTAAGGATATTGAGAAATGATCTTATCCACTTATGTTAATAAAGTTTTTAGTCCTTATTAATAATAAGGTAAAAGCCAAGGATTTAAAGTGATAGCATCAGTTGATACACAATCAAATCCTATCCCAACTTCACATATATTATCTTAATTCATTGTATCGAGATCATCTTTCCAATTATTATCCATTAATGCTGAAAGGAATTCATTTGAGTATTATTCAAAGTAATCTGTTGTATCACCACTTAATACTGATGCATAAATTTAATAATTTTTCACTGACATAATATTATCGAATAGTGAATCATTAACACTTTAAAATGCTACCAAATCCATATTATTAATTAAATTAATTACTGAAGATTGAACCAATTTAAATTTAAATAAAATTTCTACATTAGTCAATAGATCTTTTGATAAAATAAAAATAACTAAGAATATTATAAGAAAATAAGCTAAAATAACAAATAATCCAACCATTAGAATTATAAAGTATTTTATTTATCTCATTTAAGATTTCTTTAATTTCTCCATTAATTTATATTTATTTTTTTTATTTGATGATGATACTGCTCCTGAACTAATTTCAGTATGCATTTCCTTTCCTGGTGTAAGAGCATTTGTTTTAAGTTCTCTAGTACTCTCAAACATTTGAGATGCTTAAACAAAATCAATCAACATCCATTCATAAATTGATTTTTTGAATATTGAAATAACTGTTTCATAAATTTCAATTTCATCATTTACTTCATTCATTTATAATTTAATTATTTCTTTGTAAAATGTTCTATGATTCTTTCTTAACTTTCCAATTAATGGAATATGAGAAAATTATAAAATCATCACTAAGAAAAAGATGACTACCATATAAATGATCAAGAGAGTTTAATAAGTGTTTTCATTGGAAATTTTATAATCAAAACAGAAATCATAAGCTTTTTATGGTAATTATCCTATTCCTTAAAGATTAGCAACAGATGCTAAAGTTAAAGTGGAGTTATATTTAAAAAGATTGCTGGTCTCATTTTATTTAAGTTTATATAATTAACCAAGTGTAAATTAAATAGTTTATTAGAATGTTGGTTTCATCTAAACTCTATCTTCTATATCATAAAATTAATCTAAACTCACTTACACCTAATTGATTTCAATAATTTAACTACTTGAAAGATCTATTAGTTCTTACAATTCAAAAAAGATCTACTTTTCATAAAATTACTTTAAGAGATCTATATTGTCAATTTGTAGTAAATCTGATATTTCTAGACGATATAAACTATGAGTAATTTAAGAATAGGATTTTTAAGTTGCTATCATTAATTCAAGTAAATTATAACATCCAGTAAGATCATATTGATTTTATATTGCAATTGATATAAGGATAATATAACTTACTATTAGAATGAATGTAGTTATCAATAAATATTTTTAAATTTTATAAGAATTAGGATTCTACATATCAGATGCTTTTTGTTAGACAACTTTATATTGGGAGTCAAAAAGTTTTAATCCATCAGAATATTTAACTTGAAACTCTTCAAAGATTTATTATTAAGAGCCTTTGCTTTCTATTGGTATTTTAGATTCATTATCATTATAGAAATCTTATTATTTTTTTTTCTAATTCATTCTATTAAGAGCTTTTAAAGCAATTTCTTTTTCTGGAAATTTCAAATTCTTATAAGATCCTTTAAATTAGATTTCATCTCTACTATGTTCAGAATTTACTGAGAAATGGCTTTTATTTTTTTGTCCTCCTTAAGTTTTAGTATCTTTATCTAATAAAGGTTTACTTTATCTATATCTTCCACTTAAAAGAAGACCTTCTGATTTTCCATCTTATCGAGGACTATATATTTGATCAGTTTATAGAATCTAATTATTATCAACAAAATATATATCCTCATAATAATGAGAAGGATGAGATGGGAAATTATAATTAAGTATATCTCCTTCATGAACACTTCTTTATTCACTAATATTTCCTTAAATACTAATTGAATCTTCTCCATCTGTCCCTTATTCTAATAACATCTTTTTGGATTAGTAATTCTAATAAGTCTACTTAATTGTTTCTCTTAATTATCTTTTATATCCTTTTTCTGTATTTAACAATTATTAATCATTTACAATCAATTCTATAACAAACATCTATTATTTATGATCTGTATCATTTTTCTTATATCGATATTCTTCATAATTTACAGAATAAACAACAGGTATAGGATTGAAATCCTAAGGTGTGAATTTCTCTATATATTTTGAGTATCTATCTTAATATATTTTTTCAGCTCTAGTTTTAAGTTATTCACTATCTTCTTCACTACTTATTGTCTATTTATCAGGTATAGATGATTTTGATGAAGGTCTTCCTTAACTTTTTTACATTTCTGACTATCTAGTTTATCCAAACAATAATGCTTAATGTCTCTTTAGATGTTCATCATAAAAAAATACACATAATTTCTCATCAAAAATAGTTATTGTTTAAACCAAACTCTATTAATCACTTTCTTAATAATCACTTCTTTATACTGCTCTATAAGCACTTCCTGATGAAAAATTATTTGATTAAACTCTTAAATCATCTACAATTCTTGATATCACTTTTTCATATTATTAAACAAATAAATTTAAATCTTCAGGAACAAATAAATAAGTTTCCTTATTTTAAACAACTTGATTTCCATTTTCTAAATCTATCAAATTAGCATATCTATTCTTAGGAGGAATCTATCCATTCATTAAAAATTCTATTCCTGTAGATTCAATTTCTCTTGATATAAATGGTAAAATCATCCAAATTAATACTTTATGATAAAAATCATCGATCTTCAAAATTGTATTCGACCATTTCTAATCAAATACATCATAACTCAATATTATTATTCTAAATACCTTTCAGATTCTAATGAAGAATTCTCTGATTTTGATTTCTATCCACTTTATTATAATATCTCATCATTCTCATGATAAGTTGCTTCTTTATTATTTGTTACCAATCTTTACAATCTTTCAATCATCTTATATAACCCTTTTGTTATACCCATTATATTTCCATTCACATCAAATAAAATATGTTATGCTCCTTTAAATGCTATATTCTTTAATTTCTTGTTTTCATCTTTTTAAAATTTTGGTTACTCTTCCTCTAATGATTTTAAACATCCAATCATTGTAAAATCATCTTCCAATTCTTAACTAAAATTATGTGCTAAATAAACTTAACATCTTATTAAAGTTTTATCATACAATTTAGCAAATGTTTAAAAATACTTGCCAATTCTTGCTGTTACTCCTCTCCTTATATAATTCTACATTATTTCATCATGAATAGGCTCAAGCCAATTTGGCATCAAAGTATTTATATTACCCTTTGTGAAATCAATAAATGAATTCATTGGATTAGGAAACTTACCAAATCCAAAAAATTTTGGAATCAATGGAGAAATTACCTTATTCAATACTTTTCCAATATTTGGACCAAATGCTATACATACTTTTACTGATATAGCTTCCCCTTTAAAAAAGTTTATATTAGTTATTTCAAAAGAATTCATACTCTTCTCAAACTATAGAATTTCTCTCCTTTCTAATCATTACATTATTATTTACCTTTCTCCATTTCAAAATACTTTCTTACATTGTTGAACAACAACAAGTTTATCAATGCATTCACTTTCAAAAATTAAACATTAAAAGTTCTACCATTATGATAAAATATTTAATAATAAATGTTAAATTGATACATTATCTCATCTCTTAATTTCTATAATTTCTTTATTTACTCTTCAATTTAATGGTAATCTGAAAATTTACCTACTTTAAATGACTTCCAAAATTAAGATTTAAATTAACTAATCTCTGTTAATAGAGGTATCATATTTTGTTTCACTTACTCCATTTAATAAAGATTTTATACTATACTTCGTTCACTTTTGCTAACTTATAACTTTACATTTGAAACTCTTGACTCTCTGTTAATATTATAATCCTCATCTTTTTGCATTTAAGCTTAAAGTATGAATTATAGTAATAAACACATTTATATAAAATAGAATGAATAATCTCGTTTTTTCTAAAAAAAGATTTTTAATTCTTAATAAGTTTTTGGAGCATTATGTTTGTACTTATTAATAAATGTTAAGAATTTTAGACTGAATATTTCAAAAACTCTTAAATCCTAATAGTGTAATTTGTGCTTCTCAAAACTTCCTTTAAATAAACATGAAATCAGTAGCACAGTTTCATCAAATAATAAAATTTTAAACGATCCAATTTTTCTGCATTAACATTTAGTTGAATTACATCTATTCATGTGAAGACTAAATTTTTAAATTAATTCAATCTCTTTGGTTTTATTTTTCTATGCTAATTAACTCAATTCAAAAAAATCTTCTATATATAACAATTCATAATATTAATTATTTGTTTTATTTATTGAAAGATAAGCATTTGCTCTTTTGCTATCAAAAAGAATTTAGAACAAATATTATACAACTGGCTGCATAATTAACATGATTGTTGCCAAACTGTGAGGATTGGCTGTACTTAAAGCCTTGATTGAAGAGAACAGAAATACTACTGAATGAGTCATCAATGCTCGATTTAATATATATCCTTATTATGAAAATCTAAAATAATT
The DNA here is from genome assembly GCA_905182985.1 of Paramecium sonneborni. Taxonomy (NCBI): domain Eukaryota; phylum Ciliophora; class Oligohymenophorea; order Peniculida; family Parameciidae; genus Paramecium; species Paramecium sonneborni. Next base: position 551,085 of record CAJJDN010000024.1, on the reverse strand, counting down.
TTATCAATTACTTACCCAAAAGGTAATTAAAAATATGCTTCATAAATTTGCATCAATAAAATTAATCCATGTAAAGTTCTACTCATTAATTATGTGATGTCATCATTTTTTAAATATAGAATAGCCATTGGAATGACTAAAGTCTATGCAATCAAATTATTATAAGAAAAATGCTTTCTTAAATGTTGCTCATTGAATTCAAAATTTACAAAATAAACATTTGAAATTGTCAAACTTAAAATAGTGAATAATAGAACTATCATAGCTATTATTCCTAGAGAAATTTCTTATTAGATAAAATTCCATCCAATATAGTATAATTAAGGCAAATACAGAAACCATGTGAAATATAGAAAATAAAAGTTAATTATCATTGTTGTAATCTAAAAATATTATATAATTTATACTTGTAACATGCTTTTTGAAATATTACCGACTTCCTTGTTCACATTCTTAATTCTTCTATAAATTACAATTATGTATGGTATGACATTTATTATTATAATAATGACTCCTATTAGTAAATTGATTTCATATTTCTCTATAAATATTGGAGTTATCAAACTAATTCTTGATATAGCATTAATTAAACGATAAATGTATTCATGATTTTCACTTATCAAGAAATATGTTAACTACATATAGTAGACCGTTATCTAAAATGTTGTGAAATAAGAATTATTTAAAGATGGTGAAAGGTTGGCTTAAATGATTAAACTTATGAATTTCCCTAAAAAATTCCATTTCATATTTAAATCAATTTTATTATTACAGAAATTATTAAAATTATGATAAACATATTTATATTTAATCATTTTTAACATATAAAAGAAATATCTTCAATTTTATGAAATCCAAAGATCATTATCTTTATTTCTATAAATTTTATTCCCTATTAATTTTTTACAAAATAATTTATTAAATATATTATATAATTTAGATAAATTAGTTTATTATTATAAGTTTTTCTAAAATATTATAAATATCTCCTTGCTATTGCATTAAAAATGAAAGTAAATACTCATATAATTTCAAATCAAAAATTTTTTAAAGAAGAAATTTTATTTAAAAGGAGATATAAAATAATTAAACACTTATTTTATTTAAGGGTTATTTTTATCATAGTATTTATAATTATTTATTTTATGACAAATTTAAACAATTCGTTAATTTATTTAAATTTATTCTTTTTTATTTTTAAGTAAAGAAATAAATATGAAGATAAAGTCATAATAATATCGATTTATACTTAAAATTGAAGATTATTAGTATTCGAACTATTTTTGGGTATTTAATATAAATTATAGTTATTTGAGATATAAAAATTTTGAAGAATATTAATTACTTAATTTGGAATTCTAACCATAAATTAATGAAGAATTTATTTATAATTGGTTGTCTAATATAGCTCATTAATTCTGTTTCTATAGGAGTTGAAGGTGAATCAACTAAATGTTTCATTATTGATGGAAACGATAGTCAAATAGTGAAGGTGCCATATGTTGTGACAGGAATAAATGAAGAAAATGTTTATGTGGAAGTATAAATAAATGTAGATTAGTTATTTGAAACTATTTTGGAGAATGATGTTGAATATAACAAAACTTTAGAATCTTAAAAAGGAAAAAGAGAAGGTTAATTAAAATATTAGGTTAATGGAAAAAAAGAAATTTATCTCTGCTTTTAATCAAATGATAATTATTACAAAATATTTAGCTTTGATATTGATATTAGTGGAGTTGATAAGAATTTTGCTGATAAGAGTATAAATGATATTGAAATTAAAATTAGATTAAATGGATGAAACTGAAGGATCATTAAAATAAGTATTATCAAAAATGCATAAAGTTTATAGAAATCAGCACTTTCAAATTGATAGAGAAAATTATCATGAGAAATGTATGTGCTTGAATTAAATATAAACTTAGTGATGGAAAGTACTGAAAATCAAGTAAAATGGTGTGCATTATGTAAAATAGTAGTTTTGATAAGTGTTTGTTTAATTTAAATTTATATGCTAACTAATTTTTTTAAAGATAAGAGCTTTGGACCCAGCGTTTGAGTATTTTTTATAAACAAATATAATAATAGATATAAATTTATATAAATTGATTTAAAATTTAAGCATTCAATAAAATACTTTAGAATATATGAGATTAAAAGTTTTCTTTGAATGCAATAAATTAATTATTTTAATATAATATCAATAAATGTTAAATTTAATTAATTTCTGTAAAAAAAAGTTGTTTAGTTTTTGAGGTAATTATAACTTTTTAGAATGGAATATGTAATTCAATTAAATATAAACATAAAAATAAAGTAAAATTGATCGTTAAATTAGAAAATGATAACTAATGTAAAGGAATAATTTATTAAAATTATTGAATAGCTTTGGTTTGATTTTAGTTTTTAAATACTAAAGATGGATATGAAATAAAAAGATTTATTTTTCATTTGAAATATTTCAATTATTATAAATATTAAGGATTATTAAGCTAAATGATAACTTTTGCATTGTTTGTTATAATGAGCCAAGCTGAGTATGTAAAACAAATTCTTCATGATCTATCTGACCTGAGTGACTTTACATTTACACCATAAACATATGCATGCTCAGTTCTAAATTATGACATGGTGCTATTAGATAAATAAAATCCTTCACTATTTCTTAATACATCAATAGAAAAAGCACACTTTTTTATACATCTTTATATAGACTATATGTTTTTAGGATAATGGAAAGGAGAAACAATCTAAATTTTACTCAACAACTCTGTTATTGATGAATATACATACATATAGACTAATGAATCTGATTAAGGATTTATTTGTAGCGAGTAAATTTTGATTTTATTCTTTTTAGAACTTCACCCTAAAAATTTATGACTAGGGAAATAAAATTTTATCATATTAATTAGTATTTGGAATTGAAATTTGAGATAACAGGAGAAAGTTCTAAGTTAAATTAGGAATTTCCTCATAAACTAGGAATAAGAAATATATAAATTAATGCTAAAGAATGTCATCCTTTATGTACTAGTTGTAGTGGTCCAACAGAAAATGATTGTAGAATATGTCCTTAATTTGCAAAGAAAGGTAAAATATCAAATTCATGTAAATGTCCTTCTACAATTCCATTTGTATATGCTGATACTTGTATTGCTTATTGTCCAAAATTTACTTTTCTAGATTAATATTAGGTTTGTTTTGGAAGCTCTTTGATAAAAAATGTTGAAACTTCACTTTTAAATTCTTTTGATCATGGATAAAATAATAAATCTTCATTATGGTCATTCCTTTAAACAAGAACTACTAAGAGTCAATTCTTATTTAGACATAAAGACAGTTATTTAATTGGAATGTTCGAAAAGAAATAGACACTCACAATTAATTAAAATAATATAATTGGACATCATAGAATAAGAGTCAGGTTTAATTTATTTTTATTTTACTCTTGGGCTGTCAATGAATATATTATAACAATTATTGATTAGGTGATTTAAAAACCATTATTGTATAGCAAGAATGGATTTATTAATTATGCAAATAAAAATTCATGTACAAATTCAGAGATTAATGAATGTTAAGTTTTCCTTGTTGATTATTATTTGAACCATACAAGTGAAAATTTAAAAATCTAAATTTATAGTGATACATATAAATAGAGTACTTCAAGATGGGGTATTTCAGATTTCATTGTAGATGTATTAAAATGTACACAGAATTGTGAAAAATGTTTAAATGATTAAGAATGTTTAAAATGTGAAACAGGGTTTTATTAATTAAAGTAACAATGTGTTGTTAATTGTCCATTATCATACACTATTTAAAACGATAATAAATGTTTAGAAATGGATGATGAAATATAATGTATTATAATGATATATTATAGAATCCGAATATTTATTGAAAGAATTAATTTAAATAAAGTTGCATGGAACAATGCCAAATATAACTAGTTATTTCAATGGATATCGTCATTTAGGAGGACTTTAAGTTACAAATACTAGATTTTTTTAGAAATTTGAATATCTGAAACCTCATTATTAAATAAGAGCAGCATTCAAAATTGATTTATTAAATATTAAGTAGTCAAATGGGTATGTAGTTGTAAATTTAGGAAATTATTCATAAGAAGTTGTAACAGATCCAATTAAATTATATCAAACAAAAACATTAGATTTTAATTTTGCTCATTCTTCAAAATATTTGAAATTAAGTATTTTTTCATCAAGTTCATCAAAATTTTTTAAATCAGGAATTTCTAATATGAGAATAGTAATTGATTATTGTTATCCTACTTGTACTGCTTGTACAGGACCAACTATAGAAGAATGTTTATAATGGTCATATGATCCTAATTATGATAGATAATCAAATTCTTGTTTATAATAAACATTCTTTTTAAATGATTCTTGTACTACTTGTGATTAATAATGTTATGAATGTAATAAATTAAACTATTGTATGGTTTGTTAACCAGAATATACTTAATCTGGATAATCATGTTATTGTAGTAAAGGTTATTATAGTGATGAAAATAAAGGATGTTAAAAGTGCTATGATAAATGTTCTGGATGTTTAGGACCTTTATTAGAAGATTGTTTTGATTTATCATAAAAAGAAATTATTTGTGATGTTACAACAGGGTATTAATTAGGATAAGAATGTAATGACGGTAATTAAAATATAAGAGATGGATGTTCTAATTGTATTGTTGATATTGGTTGGTCTTGTAAAAATGAAATTGGATAAAATTCACATTGTATTAAATGTCCTGCTAATTGCTTAAATTGTATAGAAAATCAAAATTAATTATTATAATGTTTATAGTGTTAATAAGGTTATTTTTTTTATTAAAATGCATGTTTTTAATGTAAATTAGAGTGTCTAGAATGCAATTATATTGATTAATGCATTAAATGTAAAATTTAAACTATATCTCCATTAAATGGAAAATGTTTAACTTGTGAAAATCAATTAGGATATTATGAAGTAAATGGATAATGTTAATCAAAATGTGGCGATTATATTTAAACAAAAGAGGAACTATGTGATGATGGTAATTTAATTGATGGAGATGGATGTTCTTCTAAATGTACTATTGAAACAGGTTTTTAATGTTCTAAAGGAATTTGTTCTATTGTTAATATAGATAATAAAATGGAATTAAAATATTCAAATAAAACTACTACTAATACACTCAAATTAGATTTTGGTGAATATCCTGCTAAATGTGATGAAAAGTATTTAAAAGTATATTTAGAAAATTTCGAAGCAAAAGATTTTAAAGTTTTTTTAGATTTAATGGAAGATGATTCTATGAAATACTGTTAAATATCTTTTAAATTTTATAAAAATGTTAGGAATTATGATGTTATACATGTTTTATTTTATAAAAATAAACAAAGACTATTATCCTTAGATTTTGAAGAAATGATAATTTAAGCAAGAAGTGAAACATTTTACTCAGATGAAGAATAAGAATAAGCATAATAAATTTAATAATTATAAAGCAATTTTGTTTCAGCTCTTTATTTTTTAGGACCAGGAACTATTTTATTAGGAGGATTTAATTTTTTTTTTAGTATATTAGACATATTAGCTTGGCTTAATAATTTTTATTATTTTAATGTTATGTATCCAGCAAATGTTAATATAATATTTTTAAATCCAGCATGGGAATTAATTAATCCTTTTGATTTTTCTCCAATTGTTAGAAGTGAATCAGATTTAGATTATATTGAAAGTCCATTTAGATTTGAATAAAAAGGAGTTGATCCTTATTTTCTTAATAATATGATGATGTGTTTTTTAACTTGGATTCTATGTGCTAGTCTATATCCTATTTGTAAATCTTTTGTTTTTATTACTGAAAAAATTTATCAAAGAAGTCCTAAATAAAAAATAAGGACTGTTCAAATTAAATAAATGCCTATTTTTTAATTAGATTAAAATTTAGAATGCTAATAACCAGAAATTGAAATAAAATTAGAAAAACCAAAACAGTTTCCATCAGTAATTTAATATTTATATGATAATGCATATGAGTATTAAATCAGTTTTAGAGCCATAATAATTAAATAGTTAAATTTAGTTTATTTAGATTTATGTATGGCAAGTATTCTATAATTACAATTTATGGACAAAAAGGATTAACCACTTATTTTTTCCTAAATATTATTGTCATTTATTGGATTATTTATTTGTATTTCTATATTCCTTATTGCTATAAATGTTTCTCAGAAATCAAGTTTATTATTAAAAACAAAATCATATCAATTTGATTATGGAACATTATATGAGGGAATTGATGTTAAATCTTAAATATCTAAAATGTACTTTAGTATAAGTTTTGCAAGAAAAATGCTTTTTATTATATTTTTAGTTGGTTTGTATAATTATCCACTTTTTTAAACATCATTTTGTTGTGCTGCTAGTTTTTTGAATTTAATGTTATTAATATATAAAAATCCTTTTGAGAGTAAAGTTGAATATATTTAAAATGCAGTTCCAGATGCCACTATTTTTTTTGTATTAGTACTTTGTTGTGTTTTAGCATTTGATGATAAAGAATAAAAATACTCTTCAACAACAAGAACCAACATTGGTTGGGCTATGCTTAGTTTTATAGGTCTATCAGTTTTAACTTAATTATGTTTGATTCTAAGATAATTTGCTATAGATATTAAAGAAAATTATTAATGGATCAAAAACAAATTGTGTCCATCTTGAATGATTCTTATTTTGTTATTATTTAAATATGCAACATAATAAAAAGAACTATTTTTAATTTTATTCTTGATATTTAAAAAAATATATAAATATAGTATTAGTATATATATTTATTTAAATTTGAAGTTTAATAATCACATGAGTAGAAGTATAATTATTTTGTAAATAAGAAAAGAGAGTTTCTTGGTTTTTTGAAAATTAAGCTGAACCAAAAGAAGAATAAAATTAATCTTCTTAACAATTAAACACTATTGAGGATCAAAAATAAGATTAAAAAAATCCATCCTTTCATCCAATATAGGGAAATGTTTAACCTTAATAGACTATGAATACAGTTTAATTTGATTATGAGAGTAATAGGACTAGAAAAGTTTCATTTATTCCATATGGAAGTAATAGAGTTGGTGAATCTACTCCGCCAAAATTAAGTACAATTTTTGAAGAATAACCAAGTTCAAAAAAATAAGAACCTCAATAAAATAAGATTCCTTAAGCTTAATAAACTTAAATTCAATAATCAACTTAGAAACAACCAACAAATCAAACTTAAGTTATTCAAACACCATAACAATAACCATTTAAAACACCTAAGGCTGTTCAAATTGAAGAAAATAGCGGAAAATAATCTTATAGAAAAAATGTTAAGCCCATTGAAATAGATATTGCAAAAGAGCTCCTATAGTTAACTTAATTGGCTGAAATGAATGATGCCACTTTAAAAAGAGTTACAACTAGAGAAGAATAAGAAATATTAATTATTTAAGATTTATTAGCTTCAAAGATAAGTAAACTTTAATAGAAATTAATTACATTAAATGAAATTGAATAGAAGTAACTTGATTCAAGAATGAATAATAACTCTAAACTCAATTAATTAGAAGATAAAGAAAATTTTACAGAAAATTAATTAGATGAAATTATTAAATAAGAATAAAAAGGATCTTCTTAATAGATTAGAGCCACTTTAATTTAATGTCTTGGCTATAGAGTTAGTAATATCTATTATGATAAAAAATAATATTAAATTACATTCACATATAAATAAGCAAATGTTTAATATACATTTTAAAATTAAAAATAGATTGATGGAAATCTAGAAATTTTAGATATTTTTAATGAATTCTATAAAGAATTGCAAGAAAATAGATTAGTGTTATCAGGTTTAAAAGTTGATTATAAATAAAAATCAGATATAAACAAAGGAGAAATTCTTTAATTATCATTAAAGCATTAATTTTAAAATTCTAACAAGATGGCAAATGAAATCATTTTTTCTGCTATTCATTAAATGCCAATATTGCTATCAAAAGTAGATGAATTGGAGTAATAATTATTATTTAATAATAAAATTTGGGGTACTTTATGGAGACTCGACCCAGAAAAAGGATCAATTTTAATTTTGATTAGCCATAGAAGTCGATTGGATGACAAAAATTTATAATCTAATTCAAAAAAGAGAGTCCTAAGATTTGAAATAAATTTAAGAACTTTCGAAATTCAATATTAATTTTACAAATATTTTGATGAGTTAATATCTCCTTTCATTTAAAAAGATTCTAAAAGAAAGAGAAGTGCTTAAGATATTTCATTTGGTGAGAGAACAGAGGCTATGGTGAGTGATGAACATACAGATTCTATATAAGATTTTTTATCTAGAAAACCCAATTTATAAGAACTTGTGGAGTGGTTGAATATTATATAACTCAAATGACATTACATATTTTTTATTAAATAAAATTTATAAATATGCTCAACGCTTCTGAATAGGCTGCAACTTCTTTATTAAATGACAAACTAGAAGATCTAAAAAAAATAATGAAGCAATATTCAAAATATACTACAGATTCATAAAATGAATATGAGTAACATTTTAAGAAATTTGGACCATTTAACAAATAATATTCTTCATAGATTTCATTATAAGTTAATGATCCAATAAGCTTAGGTATTTTACTTTATTTAATTCAAGGACAAAATTTGATTGAATTCATTTAACTTTTTGAATCGATCTCAAAAACATCACTTTCATAGTTTTCAGAATTTTTCTAATTCTTTTCTCAAAGTATTGAGTAATATAATGAGAAGATGAATATTTTCACTAAAATAATAACAGATGGTAATTTCCAACAATCGCAATAGCTTGCATAACATAGATAAAATTGTAAAAAGGCCAAAGATAAATATGATAAACTATGTAAAGAAATAGAAATGACTTTGAATTCTGGTAAGAAAAATTCAGTTGATGCTTTAACTGGATATGATCTCAATCTGTCTTTCAAGAACGATTAAAAATTAAAGGAATTAATAAAACAAGTTGAGCCTGCAGAATAATAATACAAAGAAGCTTATGATAGTTTAATTATAAAAACAAAAGATTTCAATTAAGCTATTGAAGATTCTCGATAGTAATTAATCTAAGCTCATTAATTAACTTATTCAAAATTTGTAGATATTACAATGAAGCTTGATTAACATAAATTATCTGCAAATTGTTGGATTAAAGGTTAAATGGATGAAAAATAAGAAAAAATTTTATCCTTACCAATTTATGATTAAGAAATGGAAGAAAGAATAATCACATCTAAATATGAATAAGATAATCAGTTTAGATATATTACTATTATGAGTAAAATTGCAGAAAAAAAACAAATAACAGATTAAGAATATTTAACAATTCCAGATACTTTACATAAACATATAGATGCTTAATTGTCTTTTATAAATGATAGGCTTAAAAATTAAAAAATTCTACCAATTTACCTTACAGAATTATCTAATCTTATGGATTAATTTTCAAAAAATTTATAAAAATCAGTAAAGACAACCTTATAATTTATTCAAGTAATTAATATAATTATTTATATAGGATAAATCAGACAAAGATAAATTAAATTTCATAAAGCCAATTCTTTAGGTATAAGAAATTTTGGTTAAGTAAAATGATTATTTTTCAAAAAAGTATAATTAATAATCATAATTTATTTTACTTAAAGCTTAATGCTTGGATTAATTAATCAAAGAGTAAAAAAATTAAGAAAAAAGTTTTTTGAATATGTACTAAAAGATGTTGAAAGATTTTTAATCACTCAAATAATAAATTTTAGAAAATGAATAGAAGCCAGCAATAAAAGAAAATTTAATATAATAATTAAAGAAAACTATATAAGAAAGTTGTAATGGTCTTAAACACTCAGTGGATTCAGTAAGAGGTAATGAATATTAAAGATCTAATTAAATCATTTAAACATTAGATTAAATTATAAGTCATTATAGTTCATTCTTAGATGAAATAGTAACTTAGACAAAATAATAGGAAGAAAGCTTAAGTTAAATTTAGGAAAAGATAAAATAAGTTGAATATGAAACTATGTTAAATACTAAACTTGATTAATAAGATTTGAAATTTCAAAAGTTATTTGAGATGACTGATGAAATCAAATCTAAGATTGAAATGGCAACATTGCTATAATAATAAGAAGAGAGTGAAAGTGATGATATAAACTTGGAGGAAGGTTCTGTTAAAGTGTCTTAAAAATTAATTGAAAAATTCAGAATATTAGAAGGAGATAAGTGTATTGCAAGTTATGCATGTGCATTTGATAATAAAATTCTTTTATAAGGTAGAATGTATATTTTTTCATCTAAAGTTTGTTTCCATTCATATTTTAATGGCAAAGTATTTATTTTATGAATTAATAGACTCTTTTTGGAACTACAGCATTAGGTATTCCTTCAATAGATATATAAAATATTAGAAGAACTAAAGCTTATATGGTAGATGCAGCTATTGAATTTAAAACAATGAAAGGATATTTAGTCTTTGCCAGTTTAGCCAATAGAGAACAAACTTTGGCGAGCTTGAAATAAGTAAAAGGCTTAGAGTAAGGAATTATTGAGGAAAAAATTGAAAGTGAACCAGAAAGAAATATATAATAAGTTTATATAGAAACATAACAACTAATGAAACCTCAAGAAAAATAATAAGGAATTAGAAGTCCTTCACCAAAACCTTAGAATATATCAGCAGAACCTTAAAATTAGAAGAATTTAGATTAATAATTAGATAAAAGTCTAAACAATTTAAATCAATAACAACAATAATAATAATAATAATAGTAATAATAATATATATTATAATAGTAGTAATAATAATAATAGTAATAATAGTAATAATAATAATAATAATAGTAGTAATAATAATAATAGTAATAATAGTAATAATAATAATAATAGTAATAATAACAATAATCTATTGATCAATCTATAATAATTCCTTAAATACAAATTACTGAACCTATTCAAGAGATTAAAAGATCTTCTCATGAATAAAATTCTTAGACTAAATAAAATAAAGAAGTTGATAAATAAGAAAAAACGAGTGAAAAGATAATAAATAAAGATTAATAAGAATAATCTAATCCTGCTTTACCTTAGGTTTCATAATTTGAGACAGAATAAATAAATGAAAATTAAAGAGATCTTTATAATGAAATAATGGTTTAGAATAAGTAAAATAGATTTATGAATTAACCTGCAATAATGAAATTTAAAACCTAATTAAAGGTAAGTGTAAAAGAATTTATAGATTACTTTTTATTAGATACTCCTTACGAAAATTGTTTATCATTTCCTCAATATTATCAAGTTGTTATATGTTAAGATAGGGAGATTGATTTTTAAAAGTATTAACCTGAACCAAAAATTGGACATATTTCAAAAAGACCAATAAAATTCATTCATCCAGTCAAAGAAAAATAAATGTTTGCCCCAGATATAGTTCATTGTTTTGCAGAAGATGTTTTATATTATTTTAATGATAATGAGATATTATTAGAAAAAGAGGTAAAATTTGCTAAAATACCTTATGCCGACAGTTTTTCTTGTAGAGTTTTTTGGCATATTCATTAAATTGATGGTGGATGTTAGGTAAATTATGGATTTTATATTCATTTTTTCAAATAGACTGTTTTCAAAAGTAAAATTGAAAATAGCAGTAAAAAAGAAAGCATTGAAGTTTGGGAAAAGTATTTAAAATAAATATATGAGGAAGAGCAAAACAAAATTATAATGAAAAGAGTTTAAAATGAACAAAAACAACAAAAAATTGAAGAAATTGAAATTAAGGATCCTATAGAAACAAAAGTTGAATAAGTGTTAGTATAAAGGTCAAAATAAAACAACGAGGAGTTGATACTTGAATAAATTTAGCAAGAATCCTAAGTTGTATAAGATAGCAATTAAAATCAAGAGTAAAATTAATAGTAGATTATTGAAAATAAAGTAAAAGATGTAATTGAAGGAAAATAAATTCCGCAATCTATACCATAAGAATTGAATTCCAAAATAGAGAAATTAACCCAATTATCTTATGCAATAATTGGTCTTTTAATTATCAACATTTTGCTAACCATTGGAAAATGATTGTATAAAAAAAATATTTATTATTAATTAATATTTTCTAAAACTTGACATTTCATATAAACCCAAGCAAGAAAACAAGTTAAAATAAGATTAATTTACATAAGAAATAAACCCAAATAATTTACCAATATCATAAATATTAGCAAGAGAAAAACTTATTCAATACAAAAGGTTATTTTTAGGACTTATATTTAAAATTAGAGGATATAAAATATTAGGTATTTCAAATTTTATCTTTTAGTTGGAAGACATTTTAGAAAAAAGCATAAAAAAATTTGATGAATAATAGCAGAAATAAAAATCTGAAGGGATAATTTAAATTTTTATTTTTTTATTCATTTAATAATATTCATTAACATTATTATTAATAAAAAATACCAATCAAAAGAATTCTAATCGAATTTCTAATAAAGATATTAGTATTCAAATGAAATAATCCTTCGTGATACTCAATTGATAATGAAGTATTAATATTTTTATGTATTAAATTTCGTAAAAATTAATATTAAAACGGACCTTGTTTAAGGAATGCTTCTTTTATCATTTAAGAAATTTAATTATTACAATTGAGTTTGCATAAAATTATCAATAACAAAATTAACACCATTTCAAGATCAGAGTTATGTACTCACCGATAGTAAACATTTTAATTTATTATATTTAAAAAAATATTTTTTTTATTAACTTTCCAGATAAGCAATATTTAGTGAGAAACATAACTTTTATATGAAAAATCGTATTTTTTATTTTATAAGTGATAATCTAAGAATATTATTGGATATATTTTTAAAAATAATTCAGATTTGATCTCATTTTACAAAAAAAATATAAAAAATACGATTTATGCATTATTAATAATATATTCTTAGATTATGATAATTTATTTGAAGACATACAAATATTATTTAAGATCTATTATCAATTTTTATTTTTTATTAAACGTCCAATTGAATAATTCTCAAAAAATCTTATTAATTATCATAAATATATTTGTACTTAACGATGAGTGAACAATCTAATAATATAGATAGTTTTTGTAAAAAAGTTTAGAGTATAAAAAAAGCCTGGAGCAAAAAAGAAGACAAATAATTGTAAAAAGGTATAGAATAGTGTGGAATGAATTGGATTAATATAGCTGAGTATGTACTTGATAGAAATCCAAATTAGTGTGCTTAAAGATGGAAACGACTTAATGGAAGAAGGGTATTGTGTTTATATAGCTCTTAGAGTAGAATTAATAAATATTGGAAAAAATCAGAAGATGAATAGCTTATAAATCTTGTTTAAAAATTTGGATTAAAGTGGTCTAACATAGCCTAGATAATGCAAGTTAGAAATGGTAAATAATGCAGAGATCGATACACTAATGTACTTGATCCAAATCTTAAAATGAACAGTTTTTCTTAAGAAGAAGATGAATTAATTTATGAATAGTACTTACAATAAGGTTCGAAATGGTCCTATATTTCTAAATAACTTCAGGGTAGATCGGTAATCTTGATATTTATATTTCAGCCAAACTAAATCAAAAACAGATTCTATGGTCACATAAGAACTAATTACTTATAGATCGAAAATCCTTATTATTCAAAACAAACATCATTTAAGTCAAAATAGATACTTTAAAAAATAAGAGAAGAACATTTAAGAAAAATGGATAATTTATATACATAACAGTTCAATTCAGATCAAAATTCATCTGCGAACTTAGATTCTTTCTTATTTTAAAATTTACCATAAAATTTTAATTCTAACATTAATTTTAAAGACCCAAGCATGATTCTAGAAAATTAATTTGAATAAAATAATTGAGATTTATAATTAAATAAGTTAAATTGATATAAAAGTATTTCTTAAAAATAAATTAAAAGTAAAATGAGCAGGCTAAGTTTATTCTCTTAATTATATTATTAATTAATATGAAAAGTAGAGTAATTTTAGGTAGAACTTTTAAAGAGTATTATATAATAAATAATTAGTTTAAATAATTATTAGAATTGCAATTTTTAAAATTTTCTTTGATATAAATTGTTTTAGAAGTAATTAAATTATATATATAATGTTAATTTATTTTGATTATTTTTCTTTAATAAAGTAAGTAAGTTAATTTTTGTTTTTCTAAGAGGAGGGAAGATTAAAAAACAATGAAAGATATTTTGTTCTTAAAATAATCTATATCATCATCAGACCGCAATATATTTATCTAATTATTTAAAATGATAATATTTCAAATAATTTTAATAATATATTTTTGATACATTTTAATATGGAAAACATTAATATCATAATATCCTCATTATCTGGTGAAAAATTAAAACAATAAGTACCTATTTAAACAAAAATCATTGAAATTAAAACATTTATTAGTTAAAAGAAGGGAATACCAATTTAAGCAATCTAATTAAAATTCAATGCAAAAGATTTAGATGATCAAAAATCTATTTAAGAGTGTAACATAAAAAATGGAGATAGTATAATATTAATGATTAAGAAAATTCTCAATTAAAACATTAGTAATGCTCAAGTTAATTAAACATAATAAAATAAAAAAAATGAAGAGTAATTTAAAGAATTATTAGAATTTGGTTTCACAGAGAAAGAAATAATTGAAACTTTGTAAATGACAAATAATGATTATTAAGAAACATTAGTAAGATTATCAAATAAAAATTAAAATATTGAAGAAGAAATATAATTATAAATTCCAACATAAAAAGATAAATATTCTGCTTTGCTTTCAGAATAAATTGTAAGTGAATTAAGAGAAAGAGTTTGTAATCAAAATGAGTGGAATAAAACCATAGAAACTATTAAATAACAGAATTTATAATTGTCTTAACTTATATCATAAAATTAAGATCAGTTTAGACATTTATAACAATAATATATTATTGAGAATGTAATAAACATTGACGAAGATGACCTTAAGACGCTTATACAATTACGAGATTTCTCAAAAAATTTAGAGGATAAATAAATCTTAAAAATTTATTTTAGAAATTAGAAGGATCTCTTTTCAACAATGTAGGAATTAGAAAATTTGTAAGAGTGACAGCAATTATATCAATTATTATTCACTAACCTACCATTTTCAAATATACACTCTCTTTTGTTACCATCCTCAATAATATAGCCTTTACCATGTTGTTTTCCTTAATACCATCCGCCAATATACACTTTTCCATTTTCCCAAGTAAATTATCCTTGTCCATGTTTTTTATCATTTTCATAATCTCCTACATAATGTTTGCCATCAGGCCAAAACATTTCTCCTTTTCCTATAAAATAGTTATAAATAATATTTACCATTCATTTAATTATCTTTCCATTATCCCTTATAATATTTTCCTTCTTACCAATAAAATTCTCCATTTCCACAAGCCTAATTATTAATAAATTCTCCATCATAACGACTACCATCTTCAAAAACAATTTTTCCTCTTCCATGTTTTTTTCCTTTTACATATTAACCCTATATATCTAATAATACTTAATTAAAAAACTTCATATTTAATTTATTAAGGCCATTCCTCTATTCCTTCACCATGCTAAAGATCATCTTTCCATTATCCTGTGTATGTACTTTGATTACTCTATTTGAAAATTCCGAAACCATTTGCTAAATCATTAGCCCAATCTCCATCATAAACATCACCATTTGGATGAGTAATTTAACCTTTCCCATGCATTTAATCATTTTAAAATTAACCTGCATAAATTGTATTATCATTCCAAGTCTATAGTTTATATTTTCTGATACATAAATTCCATATCCATGTCTCATACCATTCAACCACTCTCCTTCATAATAACCCATACTCTTCATTTGCATCTTATGTAATTTTGTTATTACAGATGTATTTTTGACAAGCTCTTCATCTTATTGATTCAGAGGTATAGAATCTTAATTTAATTAATAATTACTCACCATTATTGCTAATTATTATTTACTTAGATGGGACCTTTTAGGCGGGTTTTAATTGAATCTCTTATTCACCTAAAGAATTTGGATGGCAATTTTAACATGCTGATCCCATCTTTATTCTTATTATTATTAATTTTGAATATTTATAATAAAAATTTTCAGTAATTATTTTCTCCTAAAAAATCATATTATCACTTCAATCTATGAATTTTAATATATAATAATCATTTAATGTTTTCTTAACATTTATATTCTTTCACCTTTTTGGCTAAAGCTTCCTACAGTAAAGAAAGCACACTTATTTCACTATCAATTTATGTGAATTTTTTATTTTAAGTTTACTTTTTCAACTCTTCATTCTATTTTTTTAATTATTAGTTATGTTCTTAAAATTATTTAATTTTATCCGTTAACAATGAAATCTATTAAGACTATTAAAGCTAAGATTCAAATTTGCTTTTCTGATCCTTACTTTCTTCTACCATTTACATTTCATTGATTTAAGCTTGTAGCTCTTTTATTTTTTCTTCTAATTTATGATTTTCTTTGATGTAATATTCTCTCTCAAAATTTTCATTTTTCATATTAATTGATAATTTCATCTCTTATGATAATTATTAATTAGTGGTATTAGTAATTTTAGGCATTTCCTCTTCAGCTTAATGTAAAGTTTCAAGCAAATCTTAAAGCTCCCTAATTTTCTATCCATATTCTATTTCTGTAGTTTTAATTTGCTCTAATGATCTTGTAAGTCTTGCCTATTTTTATTGTAATTCCAATTCTAAATTTAATTTAGACTCCTTCAACTCAGATTATTATAATAATAACTCTTTTATATTTTACTTTAATATTGCTATTTCCTTTTCATATCTCTCTTTTCCTTTTTAATAAACGTCTTTGTCTAATTCTCTTCGTTCTTGCAACTATATATATTTTATATCTCTTACACTTTCAATTCTTTATTCTAACTTTTCATTTTCTTATAATTTATATTTGTATTGCTAATATTCTTCCTTTAATTAAATAAATTATATTTCTTTTCTTCTTAAATCTTCAATTATTAATTCATATTATGCCAATTTATGTTCTTGTTCTAAACACTTTTAATGAATTTTCTCACTCTCCTTATACTCATTTTAAAAGTCCATTTTTTCTTCCAAACCTTAAAAAAAATTATAAATTATATACATTTTTCTAAATGGCATTTTGATTCTGTCAATGCCTTAATTTCCATATCTTTATTTTCTAATAAGACTACTGCATCATCAAGAGCACTTTTTAAGGCTTTTCTTTTTTCTTCTTATTCATTTAATTATTATTTAAGTTCTGTGTTTTAATATTCAATTTCATCCATTTTTTGCACTAAACTTTGAATATAATTTTCCTCTTGCCATTCATTATTTTAATTTTCTGACTTGATTTTATATTTTTTATATTACTTCATCTAAATGATTTTTTAGAAAATGCATTAATGTTTCTTAATCTTTTTCTTCTAATAATAAAATAGGTTCAATAAATTTCCCTCTTATATTTGAGGAAAGGATAACTTTCAAAATTAATTCAAATAACGCCAAAATTTATTGCCTATTTTATTTCACTATGATTTCTAAAACATCAATCTCTATATAATCTGGTGGTTTGCATTAAATATTAGTTCGATATTATTAAATTTTTTAAAGCATTTCAATCAAATGACCTTGAACTTTTTAAACATTATTATCAATCTTATCAATCTTTAAACTTGTTTCACTTGCCAAAGAAAAGAATGTAGGATCAACTAAATTCAACAATTAACTAAAAGTCCAACCTTATATAAAACAATCATATTTACCATCAGCCAAACTATCAAAAGACTAAATATTCAATTATTAAAATTTGTTTAACCATTAAACAATAGCATTCTCTAAACTCATGTTTTAATAATTAATGACTAATCTAAATTCAATATGAAAATAATTAAAATTAAAAAAAAAATACCACAATGATTTTTTTTTTTAAATCTATATTTAAAACTCAGACAACAACTTTTATAATGAAATATTTAGTTTTGATAATATTATTCATAAAAAGCTATTTTTCTTTCTCTAATTTCATTTGCTAATTAAAATTTAAAAACAAATTTTAATAATTAGAAAAAAGGAACAAATGATAAGAAAAATAAGCAAATAAAAAAGATTGCTAAAATTAAATTTATCTAAATTTATTGTAGATAATTATATTTAAGTTTTAAATATTAAAAAACAAAACTATAAATATGGTTTATGCAATATTCGTTTAGCTTAAAATAGTGACAATTTATTAAAATAAATGTGTATGCTTATTTGAAAGTTTGAAATAGTTATAAATGTGATTATTGAACAGAAAAAAATTAGAAATGTATTGAAAATTTTTTGTATTTTTTTATAATGAAAAAATAAGAATGTTGATAATTATTTTTAATGGAATAATTTGTATGCTAAGTTAAGTATCCACCAACAGCTGGAACAGAAAGAGGAAGACCTTCAAAAATTGATTCAAGTTCAAAATATTTAGTTTATTGCATTTCAAATAGTGTTATTGTAAGATAATTAGAGGATCTATCAAAATATTCTGTATTTGATTAACATAAATTCGATACAACAGCAGTTGCAATTTCACCAAGTGGAAATTTATGTTGTTCTGGAGATTCAAAAGGATCTATAATAATTTGGGAATTAAACATTCAGGTAACGTAATGAAAGTAGTTTAGCCTCATCCTGTATTTAAGTAATATGATGATGTTTTAGGAGGACCAATAAAAGATATTTGTTGGACAGGAGATGGTGAGAGATTAGCAATAGTTGGAGAAGGCAAAACTTATTTTGGCAGAACAATACTATTGGAAACTGGAAGTAGTGTAGGAGAAATTAGTGGGGTGTCTTAAACTTTAAATGCTTGTGCAATGAAACCTTAAAGACCATTTAGATTGGCTTTAGGTGGAGATGAAAGCCTTATATGTTGGTTTGAAGGACCTCCATTTAAGTTTAAGAAGTCTATTAAATAACATAATAACAGCATCTTTTCAATTAAATATAACAAATGTGGTGATCACTTTGTTTCAGTAGGAGCTGATAAGAAAGTATTTTTATATGAAGGAAAGAATGGAGAAGTTGTCAAAGAGATTAGTACAGATAGTCCTCATACTCGAAGCATAACAGGAGTTAGCTGGATAAATGATACATCATTTATAACATCATCAAATGATACAACCTTAAAAGTTTGGAATTTTGATGGATTAATAAAAACTCTAAAAATTCCAAATGCATAAGAAATTGATGATATGTAAGTAGGAGTAACCATAAGTGGAAATGTAGTATACTCATTATCGTTAACAGGTGTCTTAAATGTTTGGAATGATCCAATTAATTTAGAATAGGGACCAAGTAAAAGATTTTTTGGCCATAATGCTCCTGTAGGCTAGATTGCTGTTTATGGAAATAAACTTGTTACTGGTGATAACAATGGAAGATTATGTAAATACATTTATTTATTGTTGTAGTAATTTGGGATAATCTCATTTCCATAAGACCTTAAGGAATACATCATTCTAAACAAATCATTTCCCTTTCCATTTCCTAAAATTTACTGTATTCATTAGGAGGAGAATAAATCAAATTAACTAATTTAGAAACTAATATAATTGAAAAAACAACAGATTGCAAAGGTTTGACTCTCAAACTTCAATCTAGTTAATCTAATCCTAATATATGCTATTTATTAATGGAAAATGGGCTCATATTTGAATTTACAAATTTAGAACTTACTAGAGAATATTAATTAGGTTATGAAGTTAGTAGTTTTTTATTGACTGATTCAGTATTTTTAATTGGTGATCTTAAAGGAAAGATCCATGCAGTAAACATTGAAAGTGGCGTTGAATAATAAACCTTCTAATTATAATAAACTAAAATAACAGCCATGGCATTATAAGGTGATAGATTCTTATGTGGTGATACAACAGGTAAAATGAAACTTATTGATTATAAATAAAATCAAGTTTTATTTGGAGATCGATGGACACATCATACAACTATTATTTCTTCTTTAAGTTTTACTTCCTCTGGTAAATTTGCAGTATCAACAGGATATGATAATAAAATTATGGTTTGGAATCTCTAAGATGGTAAAAGACTTCTTGAAAAAATAGGTAAGCTTTTATTTTAAATTTAGATGCTCATAAAAGAGGAGTATTAACAGCTATTATCACTTAAGATAATAAAGTTATAACCAGTGGAGGAGATAATTCTTTTAAAGAATGGGTACTCAATTTAGAATGAGTAATATTAAAAAAATTATAAAAATTTTAAAGAATTCCTTTATTAATTAAATACTGATAATCTTCATAGACTGCTATTTGATTTAAAAAAATACATATTTAAGAAAGATAAATTATATATTTTCATTAATTCAAATTTACTATGATGCTGAAAGATTTTTTTTTTCCTTATTAAATATTCTTCTTTTTACAATCGGATTGTTATTTATTCTAAATTTCTATTCATTACTCAAACACTCTGATTGAATCAATTATTCTATCTAATCGAAATTATCTCTATGGTTAGATTTTGCCTTTTATATTGAGCATCCCATAATTGCAAAAATTATCTTGAAATTTATTAAGAAATTATTAAAATACAACTTTTGTAATAAACTTAAATTCCCTAGATTTTTCAATAAAAAATCTTTTCTAAAGAAGAATTAACTTTTTTGAACTTAAATTTAATCTAATTATCTTATTTATTAACTCAAATTAATTTGAGTTTAGTAATTATTATGTCTTTTTGTGAAAACTCTGTTCTTAAATGTCTATCATGAATTTAGTTTAGATAAATATTTCTGATAAGAAATCATTCAAAATTATGAGAGCTAAAATTGATTCAAAAAAGATAGTGTTTATAAAGTTTTAAAACTAAATTAGAAAATATTGATTATTGGTAAGAAAACTAATAAAAACCTTTAAAAAATATAGTTTAATGAATTAGATTTAGTATAAGTATTTAAAAATTTTGATAAACTTAAACTTCTATTTAAATAATGAATATAATACTCATTCAATATAGCGTATTAATATTGTATCAAATTTTTATGAAAGGAATTAAATATTTTAGAATATAAAATAAAAATATACATTCTTTAATATAAAATAGAATTATATAAATTTAATTAATGAGTATGCCTTTGTCAAAATTTCCATCAATAGAAATTCTTAAAGTTGCTGGATCGGGTACTTTTGGTAATATGAAAAAATATTCATAGGATATGTCTTTGAAGCATATGATCATAATACTAAACAAAAAGTTGCTTTAAAAAGAATTGAGAAAGTTGGTAATCTTTTAAGTAGAGAATATGAAATACTTTTTGAAGTTAAGGAATGTGATCATATTGTGAAAATTCTTGTAAATTATTTTAGTTAGAGTAGGATTTTTTTTATTCAAGAACAGATGCGGGTAAATTAATTCAAAATATTGTGTTTGAATACATGGAAGATAATCTTGAAAATAGAATATAAACTTATGTTAAATAAGGTAAGATCTTTAGTGAATTGACAATAAAATCATACATATATCAAATTTTATAAGGATTATAGTTTATTCATAAAAAAGGAATAGCTCATAGAGATTTAAAACCGTAAAAATAATTTGATAATATAAATTAGAGAAAATATTCTGATAAATGATAAGGAAACAGTTAAACTATGTGATTTTGGAAGTTCTAAAATGATAAATTAGCATGGTTAAAATACTCCATACATAGTATCAAGATATTATAGGGCACCTGAATTAATTCTATGTGTAACAAAATATGATGTGTCTATTGATATTTGGGCTTTAGGTTGCATTATGGGAGAATTAGTTGTAAAGGAAGCTCTTTTTAAAGGAAAAAGTGAAGGAGATCAATTATTTGCAATTTTTAAAGTGATGGGTAGTTTTAATTAAAGTGAAATGGATTATTTTGCTAATAAAGTGCCATTTGATCATAAAATATTTTTCAAAGAGCTTTAGAAATATAAAAAATAAAATTTGAAAGAGAAATTCAGTTAAATGAGAGACTTAGAGAATTTCTTAGATTTACTTAAGTAATATTAATTTAATATTTTAGTTTAATGCTGTAATATAATCCTGAGAAGAGAATAAGTGCAAATGATGCTTTGAAGCATCCATTTTTTAAGGATGTAGCAAAAGAATGAATGAAAATATATTTACAATAAAATATTTACTATATATATAAAATTAATCATTTATCTTATGCTTCTCTAACTCCAACTATTTTTTCTTCTCCCATAGCAGAAAGAACTGAAATTAATAAGTCTCTTAGAAATTAATTAATTAATTTACTTGCCAACACCAAACATATCTCTGATTTCTTTAACCATATTAAAGTCATCTTCAGTTTCTGGTAATTTAAGATCTTCTTTAGTTGATCCATCATCATTCATAAGAATAACAAATCCATCATCTTGAATATCCATCAAACTGTATTCCTTTTTAGTAACAAAAGGAACATCAATATTGTGAGAAGTAGGAGCAGAATCTTCATAAGTTTTATTTGTGAATATATCCTTTCCTACAATAGAAGCCTATTTTATTCAATTAATTAATTACTTTGGCATGACCATGTTTTCCTGCTTTAGATGTTGATACATCAGTAATTTTGCATGGATGTCCTTTTAACATAACATATCCTCCTTTCTTTAATGAACCAGCACTTTCAGTATAGGTATGAGATGATCCTGCATTTCCTTATTCAAATTAATTTTCGTCGTCAGACATTTTATTTTATTTAAATTTATTTTGAATTTCGGGATTTGAGACATATTATAAATCACTTCTTATAAAAATATTTTATAAAAAGTTATTTCTCAAAAATTTAACTATAAATATTCTCATTATGCTTAACGCAAAATCAAACGATTCATTCTGGTTTCTTTCCAACAATCAAATTCCAAGTTATCTATAATTTACATTTCTTGATGATTTCTACATTCCTTATAAAATGTGTAGGAATGTTTCCAATCACAATTATTCATCAATTGTATCTCTTATTAAGCTCTAATTTTATAATATTTTTTTACCTATATTCAGTTATTGCTATTTAATCTTATTGAATAAAATTAGAGCTTTTTTGATTAATTAATTCTACCCATTAATTACGTTTGTTGTGTTATAATAATGATCGGTATGACGTTTATTGAGATTATTAATTTAATATAGATTACTAATACTTTATCGATTCAGATTACTATTCAATATTTCTTATTGTAAAGTCTAATGGTGTATGTAAAGATGTACTAGGTGTCTTTTTAACATGTTTTTTAATTTATTTTTTAGGAGATTTATTAGTAAGACTAGTTAATACATTCTTTAAAGAGATATTTTAAGGAATCATCATTGAAGTATTCTCACAAGATGATTTTAATTTTAGATTGTTTATTAGATTATTAACATCTTTTTTCTATTTTGGACAATAAAATTGTTTTTGCTGTGTATCATATCTATCACATATGAAATTCATTGTTTATTTATTGAATGAAGAGGTTCTCTTCTTCTCAGCTCCTTTATTCATTAAGTTAACAATATTATTTTAATAAAAATCAGATTTTACAATAAGTAACTAAATAGATCTAAGATAGTAATTTTTATAGATTCAAAATTATTAGTAGATACATAAAATTATCATATTACGTTCCACGCATTCCTACCCTAATTATTTATAATGTGAGAAGAGGCTCCAGATAACATTAGTATATCAGCTATATTATAATGAGAATATGCTAAAGCCAAATGCAAGGGAGTGTTTCCGTCATCCTTTTTTAGTAAAAAAATACATTCTATATGTTAATATCTGCTCCTCTTTTTATTAATTCTTTTACAATGTCTTTATTTCCACTTTGTGTTGCTAAAGTAAGGAATGTTTCATTATTTTAGAATCTATAATCAATATACATTTCTGGTAATTGCATGAAGTTTTCCATAAACTATTTTCGTCTTAAGATAATTCATTTACTTCTTAAAAATTATTATCTTCTATTGCAAACCTTATTTAATACTTTTGATCGTACTTTTGCCTTCTTGTTTATTCTTCTGCATGGCTTCTCATTCTCAATGAATGCTATTACATACTTTAGATCTAAAAAAGTATTTATCATATTTACTTTTTATTCATAGATTTTATTTATTAAATTTTCTGATTTTGTCTAATGATGTTTGGGTTTTTTTTCATTTTGTACTTCAAGTTACTGTTAAATCTTTGCTTAATTCTTTTAATTGTCTACATCTATTATTTTTTATGATCTAATTTCTAATTAACTATTTGAAGATTTTATAGATGATGTTTCACTTAAATCTGCATTTGATTTACTTTTTTAAATTAATTTTGTTCCTGAAACATTTACTGATTATTAAGATTAGTTAGTTGGTTTTGTTAAATATTGTGTTGTTGATTAGGTTATTATATTATTATTTTGAGTTTATTAATTTGTCAATTAATTAGAATTTTACATAGTTAATCTTGAATTGCTTTAATCTGGTGAATTGCTCGTTTATTTGGTCTTTAAATTTGGTTAAATATTTATTGTCTAAGTTTAATTTTTTTTAAGTTATTTTTTATTATGTAAATTTTTTTTTATACTAGCTAGTTATCTTATCTATTATTCTGCTTTTTAAGTTTATAAATTTGTAATTTATTAGTGTTATTATTATTATTGTTATTACTGTTAAGTTTTTTAATTTTTTTATAATTTCTCCATTTCCTTTATTTTTGGTATTTCAGGCAAGTTTTATAAGGTATCCATTAATTCTTAATGCTCAATATCAATAACCTTTTGTTTATCTTAATATCTTCCAATCATTATTATTTCATATCTCATATCTAACTATTATTAAATTCTCTATTTTAAAACAGCCTTATTATTATATTTTTCAAGTTATTTAAAAGCCCAACTATCATTATCAGAATGTATTGAATCTAATATTTCATTAATAGGTCTAGCTTTTTAAGGGAATGTTAATAATTAATTTTTTGTATTCTAATCTAACGTATTTATAATGCATTTTAAATCTAGTGGTTATAGAAAATGATTTCTAGCTTTTTTAATAAGTGTCAATTAACCAGTTGATAGAGCTAATTTATTATTAAGAATAAATAATTACATTTTAGATTCTTAAAATCATCCTCAATAAATATTGTTTCATCTTTTTGTTAATCTAAATTATTAAGTGATTTAATAATATTAACTATTTTACTTTCATGTTCTTCTTATGATAATCCTAGCCTAAATTTATACAAAATTAAACTTTAAATTGGTTCTTCTAAAAGTAGATCAAAAGACTAACTCCTTTCAGATTCACTTGAAGTAAATGTTTCAGTTTCATCAAAATTAAAGTTTAAATTTAATTTTGATTAGTTAAGAATAAATTTTGGGAAATCTAAATTTTATTCAAATGTTGGACCAATTTATTCTAATCCAGGTATCTCAGTGGCTTAAAAATTTCTAATTATATTGAGAAAATACATATGTGTTAATTTAATCAATTATAATTAAGAAGAAAAATAATCTTCAATTTCTTAAAGATTCATTCCAACAAAAGTAGTTTTTCTCGGTAATTTGTGTAATCTACTTTAATAAAAAAGTCTGACATATAAATTAGACTTGAATAATCAATAATAATTAATACTTTTGAGAATTCTTAATTAAAATCTAAGTTATTATATTCTTCAATATAGGATAAAGCTGAAACATTTGGAAATTCTTCTTTAATAATTTATTATGAGACAGAATGCCTTAGATTAATATGTTTTTAAGATTGATGTAATGATCCTGAATGTTTTAAGATTCTTCTCCCAGGAGAATTAGCTTATTTAGGTGGAGACTATGCTTGCTGAATTTCTTCAATAATTTAATCTCTTTAAATAGAAAATTTAGGTCTTTTAAAAATTTGAATTTCATTTTCTAATTAATCGTTAGTAATTGTAATTGTAAATTAATCTTTATTTAAATTGATAGGTTAAGGAAAATGTTCATTACTTCCTTATTAACTAAATTAACTTTTCTTAAATTTAGATAGTAATGAAAATTATTATGGTTACTCAATTTCTTTGCTATTTTCAGTTGTAGTAAGAATCATTTTAATTTTTCTTTGAAATGCTTTATTAGTAGTATTAAGTTTAGCAATTTATGAACTGACTATATTATTCATTTTATGAGGATGTTTTATATTAAATAATGTGACAAATAACTTTTTTTTTTGGGTTGCATGTTTTTATTCAATTTACTTAGTTTTATATAAAATAAAATTCCCTGCTTCTAAAGCATCACTTATTTTTTGACGTTCTTCTTCATGTTATAATGTGAATTCTGGTGAAATAATAACATTAAAGAGAGATTTTGGCTTAAATATATTTATATACATTTTACTTATCTGTTGATAAAAAGTGTAGAAACTTAAGATTAAACAGCATTTTTAAACTTAAGTCTAACAGAAAGTTTCTTCATTCTCTTTTAACCTAAAAGATTATCATCTTCACCTTAAGATTCATCATCTTTTTCAGAATCATGTTCTTAAGCTTTAGGTGAATGTTATTCTAAAGGTTCTGTTATTTAAATAATTGGAATTTGAATAATTTAAGATATTTCTGGTAATCTAGCACTATGTTATGATTCTGTTTATATTGAAGGTAAAGTACTTTTTCGAGATTCTATTTTTCTTAATTCCTTTGCTTTTTTTGAAATGATTAAAAATGGATGTTATTATGATTCAGTGTATAATATCATTTTCTCCTGTTTGAATCTTTTTTAATGAGTTTAATTCTTTAAATCTGATGACAAACTTTTTATATGATGAACTATTGGCTGTTATTTAGAAATATGTTGGGTCTAAGTTTTCACTCTAACAGAATTTAAATTAATTGGTTTGTTCACATTTTAAGGTGTTGTAATAGGTTTACTTAAACTGTTTTATTTGTTCAAATTCGATGTCTGAGTTCTTGTTGATGATAAATATTCTGATCCTATACTTGGTGTTGAAGTATGAGGTCCAAAATAATTTCCAAATGCTCTATAGAATTGCTATGTAAATAAATTGAATTTCAAACCTTAGTCAAAAAGGCTTGGTCAATATAATTTTAATTCATTTTTTATAATTAACTAGAAATAGAAATATTCACATAGAAATTGTTATAAAACTAATATTGTTGATCAGATTTTAATAACTAAGCTTAGTAATCAAATTAATATAAATATTTGAATGATAGAAATATATCACAAATTAGTAGAAAAATGAATTAACATTATGTTTAATCTAAATAACTTAGATTATTTTATTTTAATTGTTGTTACTGCAATAATGAATAAATTGAAAATTTAATGTTGATGTTGTAAATGAACAAGATAGATGAATCATTAATTAAATTGCATTAAGATATTATATTTTAATTTTAAGATATAAAAAATATAAATGTAAAAAAGATCTCTACTTATTTTTGATTGAAATTCTTTAACTTTATTTTATATTCAGCTGAGAAATATTTCTAAACTGAATTTTATGCATGCAAATAATAAATGTGGTAATTTTAGGTTGTTAATTCCGTTATGAATAGGAATCATCACATAATGCCATTTAATTTTTTGATCAAGCAGGACGGAAAGGGGACTCTTCAAGAACATAATTCATCATTGTTACTCCTGGGTTACCCATCATTCTAGCTATTTCCATTTCATGATTAAGCATCATAACATCCATTGGTGCAGTTTCATAGAAAGGCTTTGTTAATTAAACAAACAATGAGTATTCTTATAGTTCTTACATATAATTATTATTTGACATAAATGATTATTCCTCGTTCTACTCTAGTCTTAATAAAGATCATTCATACCAATTTTATTCTTGCCTCTTAATGATGTTTAAGCGTGTGTACTGAGTATTGTTATTATTAAAATCAAGATGACCATCTTCATGGTAATTTAATTAATAACTAATTTAAATCCGTTTTTTTTTAGATAAATTAATTCAATAAATCAATATGGTTACTACTTTCTATTCTAAAATAGATACTCTAAATGTTAGAATCATTTCATTATTAATTTAGGTTAACAATTTACTAAAGATAAAGAAAATTGAATTATTATCAATAATTATAGACTAGAATTTTAATTAAATAATCAAGTCTTTACTTTTAATTTCTATAAATTCAATTATTTTATTTTAATAAGAATATTAACCTATTTTTTAAGATTCTATATCAAATTATTAAATTAGAATATTTTATATATAAAAAATGAAGATTTATTCTATTTAATGATAAGGATTAATCATTTTATGATTACTAATTCCCCTTTAATAATAAACTATTTAGTTTAATTATTATTATTAATAATTAATTTAGATGAGCAATCCGCCAATTTGTAAAAGTGTTGGTCCTTATCAAATCGATATGACTTAATCATTAGGTAAAGGTACTTTTGGGGTGGTATATTTGGGAAAAGAAATAAAATCATAAGAAATAGTAGCAGTTAAAGTTATCAATTTAAAAGGGAATGAGAAATAACTTGATTCAATTGCTAAATTATGTTAGAATGAATACTAAATAATGCAACGTTTACAACATTCTAATCTAGTTAAATTATATTAATTCTAAAGAACTTAAAACAATATGTATTTCATGATGGAATATTGTGAAGGAGGAACTTTGGATTCATATATTGCTAGAAAATGTCCTCATAAAAATTAATTGAAATTTTTAGCAGAATCAGAAGCTAGAATTATCTTAAGTCAAATAGTTAATGGCTATAAAGCAATGTATGATTAAAATATAGTTCATCGAGATTTAAAACCCAGCAATATACTTATGAATAAAGGTGTTGCCAAAATTTCAGATTTTGGTTTTAGTAAAATCTTATTTGATTTTGAAAACTAAGTCCTTTAAACCTTTGCTGGTACACCATTATATATGTCTCCTCAGATTTTAAATCCTTAATTTTAAAGATAATATTCTACCAAAACAGATATTTGGTCATTAGGAATTATTTTTTATGAAGTACTATATGGATAAACACCTTGGAGGGCTACTTCATTTTAAGAACTTATGGTTAAAATATAATAAGTACCAATCAAATTCCCATCAATACCTAAAGTTTCAGATTAGATGAAATAAATTATTTCAAAAATGCTTAAAGTAGAGGAAAAAGATAGAATGAGTTGGGATGAATTATTTCAATTATAAATCTAACAAGATCAAGAATCTTTAGTAAATATAAATAAAAGTGTTATTATGATTAATCAAGAAAAAGATATCCTGAAAAAAAAAAATCTAGAAAAAAACTTAAATAGAGGAATAGCCTAAAATATACAACATGGAATTTAGTAATAAGAAAAGGTAGAAAAAATCTAAGCAAAAATAAATTAAAATTCATAAGCAACAACAGATTCTTCCTAAACTTCGGTTAGTCCTCCGAGAAAAGAAAAAATTTTTTCTTAAAAAGAAAAATCTGTTTCTCCTATTAAAACTCTTGCTAATTTTAATTAAACTTAAAATGCCTTAGGAAAAGAATAATAAGAATAGATTAAAAATAATTCTTTAATCAAAAAAATCTCAGATTGGATTATACATAAAAAAAATAAATCGGAATTTTTAAATCGACTTTCTCAATAATTATTTGAGTAATGGTCAGCATGTAATAATAATTTTATTCTTTATAGAAAAATTTTAACTACATTCAAGTATTTATCTTGGAATTTGCTTTTTGTTAACAAAATATTAAGTGATAATTTTATATAAGATTTTAACAAGATTATCAAAAAAGACTTTAAACAAGTAACAAAAATATCTATATAATTAGTACAACCAACAGATTTAGTGAAAATGAATGGTATATATTTTGTTAAAGCAAAAATTATTCTGATTCATTAAAAATTATAAAGAAAGATTATATTTTAATAAGAGAATTTTTAATTGAATTAGTTAAAAGAACATAATAAGCTCTATTTGAAACTTAAATTGAGGAAATGAAATTAATTAATTCTATTGCAAATATTGAATGGGTAGAAAAAAGTAAATTTGATAAAATTTTCTAAACTGGCTTATTATATTATCGTAAAATCGTTTTGGATTAATTGAACAAAGAAAAGAATGATAGAAGCTATTTGGAATTTGCGGTTCGTTTAAATGATTGTTGTAGAATACATGATATTTTAAAATTCTAAGAAATAGATTTCTTTAAATATGAAGATGACATAACCAATTCTTCAAACTAATAATTATTAGAGTAATTGTAAAAATGAAAATTTTGCATATCAATTTTAAAAAATACATTATATATTAATATGATTTAATTAAAAAAAATTTTTCTATTTATATATAAACATATCATATAACATCTATTAAACCTTAAGTTATTAGAAAATATTTATTAATATATTTTTTAATAAAAAAACATTATGATTTTAGTGATGTTTAAACATTTATCTATACTTTAATAAAATATTGAATATTAGGGAATTTAATATAATTGATGATTGCTGCTTCAATAAATTACAGTAAAATTTATTTAATCACTTCCTCAAACACTAAACACTACTTTAACGGATCCTACCCTTTTAAATCTAGATTTCAATAATTGTATTGAAATTGTAGCTTTTTAGAATTAAAGAAGCTACATTAGATTCCAATTCCTTTAAGTTCAATCATCATACAATAACTTTAGTTCTGATACTGCTTTCACAGAATATATAACCATTGCATGAAAGATTATTTTTCATTAATTAATTAATCTCTTAGATAAAGGTATTTGCCTAGAATTTCATGTTTAATCATTCTATTTAGGCAACAAATTATTATTGAAATAATTAATATGAGTACCAGTAGAAGTAAAAAGGGATTTATAAAAATGGAGATGTTTAATAGATCGTCAAAAAAATTATACTCTCATTATATTTAGCCAAATATTTTAATTTATTTACAAATATATATAGAGAAATTGAATAAATGATGGCAATAATTTCAAAAGATGAAGCTCGAAATTTTAATTTTTAAAAAAGTCAGCAAATATCTTGTGCTTTTAGTAAATAATTTAGTTTAAGGCCTTATCATTACTAATAAATAGGATTTAATTTATTAAAGCATAAACAAAAATTTTTATTTTAATAATTGTTGCAGTCCCTTTTAGATTACTAGGTCAAATTTTTTATAGAATAAAATCATCGAGATTAATATCTTTATACTTAAAAATATATTTCTATATGAATTTCTCAATCACATATATTCCATAATCTTTCTTTAAGTTAATTAAAAAATGAAGTTCTAATCTTACCAATGTATAATTCTTATGGTTATTTAATTTTTCTCATTTTTTGTTCATTATTAAAAATCGTAGCTTTTTAATATTTTCTTGGGTTTGATTAAACTTTAATTTTGTTAATATACACTTATGTTCAATTATCTCAAGCCTTATTTCATTTTATAAGTTGAAAAAGCAGAAACTTAAAAATATCAATGATAGCCTAGTTAATAAAATGATAAAAATTAAATAAAAATTTTTTTTATCGAAATTAGATAATTTATTCTTATCGAAAAATGATTAAAGAATAAAATAATTAAGAATATTTTTTTGAATTTCTGTATAATTCTTAGTTACAGTAATTTTTTTGTTAAAAATGGTAAAAAAAATAAATTTATTTTTTTACTGACAGAATGTCTTTGGCTTCTAAAAATATGATCTTCTGATTTAAAAAAAGCAAAAAAAATATGAAAATGTTCCATTGCTAAATTAAATTGCAACTTAACTCCAATTATGAGCCATAAAATTTTTGCTTTATAAAATCTAAAACTTAGAAATTTAAATAAGAATAATGAACTTAATCATTTAATATTGATTTATATTACTTAAATGATTGCTGAAGCTTAAAATTTCTAAAATATTGCAACCTTTTATTGAAAATTAACTAAATAATTTACACATTGATATAAGATCAAGCTTTAATATTCATAAAAATGTTGGGGTATTGTGTTAATACTTAAAAAATTTGACTAGATAAATTATTAAATTTGGCATAGGCTGAAATTTGTTAGATTTTTTTATCTAGGCCTTTAAAAAAAAAATTTGCATTAATCCAAATTTAGCAGATTGGTGTTGATAAAAAAAAGGATAAAGTTAAATTAAAAAAATAAAATATGTAAATACTGGTTAATAGTAACAATCAGGTTTAGCAACTAATAAACCATAAAAATTATTTAAGTATGAAGAAATGTGTTTAAAGCAATTTCTATTGATGTGATTCTTGATATTTGAAGAGATAGGATTATTTTATAAAATTGAATTGCTTATAGTATATATTTTATTTATTTATTTGATTAATCTAATTTGAATAGTATGTTATAACATTATTTTTATATTCATAAATTAGATGGATAAAGAACAAGAATTACCAACCCTTTAGTAATAGGATAAGGAACTTGAGAAGAAGCGTAATAAACAAGGTTTGGATATACATTTCAAATTATTTAATGATCTTTTGAAATTAAAATATGCATCATTCACAAAGACAGCATTAATGTTAATAATAGCATTTATTCATCAATTTCTAAGTTAAATAAGAAAGTACTTAAATAAGTATATTCAGATATAAGAGTTTGATTAACATTCATTATTCAACCGAATCAACTATCCTTGATGAAATGATAGATTTTTGTACCTATTTTGACATTTAAGGCTTAATAAGATTAGATATCACAATAAATTACATAATGCTATCAATATTTTTATTAGCAACAATAGGAAATTCAATCCTATATTTGATGCTTTATTTATTTTAAGGAGATAACTTTAAAGTTCCTAAGAAATTTTTAGGAAAGGTAAATTGATGAGTTTTTTATATAGAAATTTGTATAATTATCTGAATGGTATGTGTGGTTATTACATTATCCTGCAATGATGGTATTTTTTGAAAATATATTTTGTGGGCCTACAATAAATTGTACATAAACATCAATACAAGATATTTTAATATCTTTATCTGTAATAGGGTATACTTAATTATATATGATTTAGTGTATTTTTAGGAACAATCAATAATTGTTTTTTAAGTGTCTTTTTTCATAATAACAGCAGTCAGAAAAAAGACTGTTTAAATACTGAGAATTCTCTTTATCTTTTAAGTTTTTAACTATTCCGAACGATTCAAGCCCTTCTCTAATCTTTCAAGTTCATATTTAAAAATATCATTATAGTTCTACAGAATATGGATATCTTTGGGGGATGCTAATATTAATTTTTATTTGCTATAGTTA
Source organism: Paramecium sonneborni (assembly GCA_905182985.1). Lineage (NCBI taxonomy): Eukaryota > Ciliophora > Oligohymenophorea > Peniculida > Parameciidae > Paramecium > Paramecium sonneborni. The sequence continues at coordinate 517,706 of CAJJDN010000024.1, read as the reverse complement.
TTTTTTATTAGATTGTCTATTTTTTAGTGGATATTTAGCATTTTCTACAACCTCAGTTAGAAATACATTTTAGATTCTATTAATTATAATGGTTTCGACTAGTTTTTCAATGATAATTGATGAGCTGTATAGATATAATACTGTTAAGCAATAATTTGAGAATTTTAGTATATTTTTTACTGTGTCTTTTATATTTTTTTGTTGTTGTTTTAGTTTTAACTTGAAGAACTCAAATTACAAATATATTAATTTAGAAAATGCAGGAGATTAAGAATTAAATAAATAAATATTTATACTGAATTCTCTATTAGAAGTATCAAGTTAAGATATAAATGTTGATTTATTTTTTAAGGGTATTTTACAAAGACATATGGAGATTGAATGTAAACATACAGTAATTTAAGGAGAAGGTAGATGTTTTTGTAAGAAGAAAAAGATTTTTGATTCAAAAAAACGAAAAGAAGTAAGTATTGATGATTGGTTGATTCATAAGAATATATTTGTAAAATTTTTAATGAAATCATGGATTGAAATCAAGTTAAGTCAAAATCCAAATTCGATAGAATTATTAATTCTTTATGCCAGATTTATGTTTTATAAATTTTAGAATCATTAAGTTTCATTACATATTTTATTAGATTTAGAGAAACGTTTTTTATTTATCATAAATAGATATAAAATATATTAGCTAAAAACTTAGATAATGAAATATATAAAGCATAGAAATAAATTAAGTTATAGAGAAAAGTTAGAAACTCAGAATGCTTTGTATATTGAAGAGATGATAGAGACAATAAAGAGTAATATAAATAATATAATGATATAAAATTGTTTGTTTTGGAAATGTTTGTAAAAAGAAGTTATAGATTTAGAAGAGTTAGATAATTTATTGAAAACTTAATTTGATAAGATAGAATAAACTAATTTTTTCTGGGTATAAATATAAAACTATCTTGACTTTAAAAAGAAGTGGAAATTTTATTATGCTTGGTTTACTCTGTATATAGAAAATAAGAAATTAAAAAATAAAATATTAGATAACTTTTAAGGATTGTCAGTAAATGAGAACGATATCTTTTCAGAAGAACTATAAGAAAATAATTTGGAAGAAGATATAGCAAGTATTAAATCTGATTAAGAACAAAAAGTGGATATGGATAAAATAGATATAAAGAGCAAACGTATAGTTTTTGATAAAAAAGCATGTATTATATAAGCTAGTGATGATCCAGATGCAATTATTATAAAAGTGAATAAATAATTTACAAAGATATTTGGATATACTAGAGAAGAAGTGGTGATGAAATTTCGAATAACATAATTAATGCCTGATATCTATTCAAAAGTACATCCTTCACTATTAAATGATTATAGATTGACTGGAAAAGGACATTCTCTTTATTCTTAAAGAAAGGTTTATTGTATACATAAAAATGGATATATGTTTACAGCATAAAAGTTTTTAAAATTATATGTAGATTTAAATGGTTAATCTTAATTTGTTGTTATGTTAAGACCAACAGATATCAATAATGAAAAAAAACATGATGTAATTATTTTGAATTCAGATTGGGAAATAAATGGAATGACACCTAATATAATTTAATCATTGTAAATTGATTAAGATTTATTTTCTAAATAAAAAGTTTAAGTATTAATTAATATGCTACTTTTTGCTCCAAAATTGATTTAATTTAGTAGAGCATGTTAATTGATAAATGAATAAACTGATTTAGAATTATTTGGTATGTAAAAAAATAAGAAAAAATAAGAATAAATTGTTAAATCAATTAAGACAAATTAATTATAAGATACAATTAAAATCTAAGTTAATAATATGGCTCATTCTGGATCAAGTAATCAAGCATTTCCAAAAAGTTCTCATGCTGTTTCTTCAGATGATTAATATTCTAATTATAATTAAATCTAATCATTAGATATTCCTGAAGAAAAGTTATTTCTTTAACATGCTAGTAGTAGTGTCAGTGATAAAAATGAAGAGAAAGAATTTAAAAAATAAATTGATTAATATGCTGAAATGCAAAAAGATATTAATGAATAATTAAATAAAAAAGTTGATGAATAAATTAAATAAATTTAGGAGACTTAATATCAAAATAATTTTAAAAGAATTCAAACTAAATATGATAACAATCAAGGTGATATTAGTGATGATAATCTTAGTAGAGATGAAATTATCAAAGCTAAAGGATAATTTATATTAGAAGGAAAAGTAAATAATGGTGAACCTATAACTTTTCATATTAAATTATCTGATTAATTTATGGCAGCATGTAAACATTACTCTGATTCAAAATATAAGTTGTATTAAATTAAAAAATAATAAGATGATGTAAATATATTTAATATTATATAAGCATGTAAAATAAGAAGAAAAAAATGATTAAGAAAAAGAAAATAAAAAAAATAAAAATAATGAAAATAAATAGATAGTAAAATAGGGAACTTAATAAAGAGAATTCAAAAAAAAAGCTAGATTAATGTTTTAAAAAGCAGCAGAAAGGAGAAAAAATGATGAAGATAGAAATTACTATGAATTAATTAAGGAAATATATAGAGATATATTAAAGAATTAGAAAAAAGTAAAATCTTATAAAATTATTTGTACTATTGCCTTTTATAAAATCAGAGATGAGAGAATTGGAATAATGAAAGTTTAAAATATTTAAGAAATATTAAAAAATAAAATAAGAACTAATGTAAAAAAATAATCACAAATGTTATAGAAAGGTTATTCAAGAGGTAATAAATTCTTAATCTATAGATTTATCACATATTCGTAATATTTAAAATTTAGAGGGACCTAAATATATGACAATGACTAGTGATGGTGAAAGTAAAGTCATTTCACCTCCTTTACCATTTTCAACATAACCTAATTCTAAAAGTAATATCAAAATTAATATCAAATAAAATGGCCTTGGCTATTAATTACAAAAATAAGAAAATTTAGAAGATCCAGATGATAAGGATGCTTTAGTCCTTTATAAAGATTAACCTAAAATGATTAATTGGGAAACATTTTAAAATTAGTTTAAAATGCAATAAGGAACTTAAAGTTTTTCTCTTAATGTATTAGATAACATTTTTAGAAAAGAAGACAATAATAAACCGAGAAAAGTCTTAGTCAAAATTTCATATTTGAGTTGGTTTCTAAGGTTTATGTATATTACTATTCTTACTTTGAATCTAATTACATATTTCCTTAAACCTTATTCTGTAATTAATCTTAAACAATATATAGGATTTTATACCAATTAAAAAATAGTCTTCCAGAATATTCTAGCTATCATAAATGTAAACATATTTAATAGAGGCTTATGATACAGTTATGGATATCTTATTATATAAGGAAGCTAATTTTACTAATTTATTAATTAATGGAGTAGCTCTAGAAAACTAAGAATAGTTTTTTAGTTATCAAACTTAATAAATAGACTCAGGTTATTAATTTATCAAATAATAAATAAAAGATTTAGATTAATAAGACACTTTCTTAGATGAATCTATATTTTCTGGTATTTCTATTGTTGATGAATCTATTTCTGATATTTAAAGTGTTCCTGTAAATCTAGATTATAAAGATGCTTTTACTAAAGTTATTTTAGTTGAACATTACTTATCTATAATGACAGCTGATTAATTAATCTAATTAACTAATACAAATCCAATGGTTAAATACATCAGAAATGTTACAATACCTATCGTATATGAAGAACTTAGTTCTGCAATTGTAATACTTTCAGAAATGTTGAACAATATGTCAAATTCTATGTCTGATTTTGTAATTACAGTACTCATTATTGAATGCTGTGTTTTTATAATAGGATTTTTTGGATTATTGTTGATAATATTTTGGATTTGCTAAACGTTTAAGGCTGTATTGAAAATGTTTATATTGATTAAAAAAAGTGATCTAAATAAAATAGTAAAATAATAATAATTTGTTTAAACTTAATTTTAATATGTTTTGGTAAAAGATGACGAAATATAAGGAGTTAATACCTAATATGAAAGAAAATTTATAATTAGTAGTAAGAATAACTTCTAATAGCAACAGAATTTTTTATTAATAAATGAAATTGAAGATTAAAACATAATGAAGAGAAAAGATAAAAAAATATTAGAAAAACAATTATTAAGAAAATTAACATTTAAAATGTCTTTTATTTACATATTATTTGTTTTGGTTTCCTCATCTGTTTCATTATTATTTTTTTTGACTTTGAGTGATTCATCAAAAAAAATTACTTAAATAATCAGTATTGGTTAGAATTCCATATTTGATTTTAGTGATAGTTAATTATTATTAGTTTCTGTTAAAGAAAGATTTTATAACACTGAAATTTATGATTCAGAATGTTTACCTTCTATTAAAAATATTTTAGAAACATAACTTTCAGATATAAACGTTGCCCCATCAATAGAGAATCCAAATTATGGTAGCTATTATGATAGTTTCTAATCAATTTATTTTAATAATTTATGTTAATATCTTTACGAGAAATAAAATTTTGATGAAATTGCATTTAAAGATTGTGAAACTATATTAAATGGAAAATTGAAATAAGGTATAGTAGCATTTAATTAATTATATTCTTCAGTGACTTAAGGTATTAATTAAAATATTAAAAATTAGATTATGTTTTAAATAAAGAATCAAGATTTGGTTAAATAAATTTGGAATCTATTTGGTAGTTTAATATAGCAATAGATTATATAAAATCAGCATTCAAAATACTTTTGACAAGTTGGTCAAATGATTTAGGAGCTTTGATAGATGAAGACTATACTTTAATATTAATATTATTGATAGTGATGGTAGTGTTTTAATTTTTAGTTTTTGTAATAGTGGCAGAGATGTATTTGGTTAACTAATTAAACAAAATATTTCAGCTTTATAGATAGATATATAAGTCATATATGCCGAATGATATAATTTAAAAAGAGAAGATCATAAGGGCTTCACTAATTAAATACAATATAATAAAACGATGATTAATATTATTATAATTTTATTTATCATCTAAAACCTCCATCCTCAACTTATTGAAGTGGCTACATACTTTCTTTAATTTTATTTAAGACATTTAATTTCCATTTATCTAGAGGTATGATTTTGTTGAATTCAAAACTTAATTAAAATAAAATAAAATATAATACCATTCGTCTGAAAACATCTAAACATTATTATTATCAATAGCTTTAATTAAATTAACAACAAATTTATATTATCTTGTTGAACCAAAACTGGGATCTTTATCTAAATATCTTTCTAAGGCGATTCCACATCCTACTGAATCCTATTTAAATTGTATTTTTGTAAATTATACATTATTGCATAAATAAAGTAAACATGATTTAAAGTATAGTTCTTTAGCACTTGGAGCTGTTAATTTGTTTTCCATATATTTATCACCAATATCTTCAAAAATCTATTCAGGTATATTAGATAAAAACCTTAATAGCTGCAATTAAATCACCAGATGCATTTAATGTTGATAATTCTGCAACTTTTAATCTCATTTAATTATATTCAGATATTCTTTTACCATCTGCTTAAAATAAATCAGCAGCTTCTTAATATGCTTTCACTGCTAAATGAAATTCAAACTCTGATTCATAAATTTATGCAATTTCCTTCTTGTATCTTGATGCATTGTCTAATCTATTCTCACTAGCATAATGTTCTATTGCTTTTTCATACAATTATATTGATTCTTTACTCAATATTATATCTGTATACCTGCTTTATTTACATTACTAATTGCTTTAGCTGCTTCAACATAAAAATCTCCAGTCTCTCCTGATTTTAGTGTTTGATCACAAGTTATACAACGTTAATAAGCTTCTGATGCTTTTTCCCATTTCTTTCCTAATTTATATTGTGTTGCTGCAGACTTATATAATTCAAGTGCCTTTTCTGCTCTTTCTCCTTTGGATCCAAAAATATTCCCAAAAGTAGAACCTTATTTTAATATCAATGTTTACCTTTAAGGGCTTTATCTCCTTTCATCATAAATTCATCTCCTTTCAATACATAATTAGAATCCATTTATATTTAAATGAAATAATAATGGAATGATATTAATGAAGATGTTAACATGATTACTATTCTAAAATCCAAATTTAAACAGACCAGTCCTACTTAAATTTGTATTTACATATATTACTAATGAGATTACTAGTCCTATGATCATGATGGATTGTTACTTAAAGATAACATCGTATATACAGGAATACTTCGTAATTATACTTTTGTACTTTAAAGAAAAGATAAAACTGAATTTGTTCTTGACTTTAATCAATACCATATTAGTATCTATTTTATATCATATATTAGAACTATCCATAACTTCCAATGATGTCTTTCAATTATCTCTTTTCAATTATTAGTTTTAGTTTTAATCTCTTACTAATAGTAAACAATGGATCCTCTCTCTTAATTACTATATTAATACATCCAAACCATATTGCTTTTAATCACCATCACCAAACTTCTATCTTTAACATAAAATACCTTTTGAGGTTTTTGAAAAGAGAGCTGAATCCTTAGATTTACTACTTTTTAAAAATAAATCTATTGCTTGTTAACTTTAAAGATTAATCACTAATAGTGAATATGGTAAAACCATTTCACTAATTATTTAGATCATGTTGCATTACTTTTAAGAAATAATAAAAATGTTCTTCATGTATTTGAAGCTAATAGTGATGATGGAGTTTGTATATATACTTGGGATGCTCTTATGCAAAGCAATTTTCAAGAATATGTAACACAAATTAGTTTTAGATAATTATATACTAAAAGAGATATGGCATTGTTATTAAAATTACAAGAATTTGTTTATAAGAATCATGGCAAAAAATATTCCGTTAATATAATGAAACTATGTAAAAAAAGATCAATTACAGGAGTTGAAAAAGAAAACTACTTTTGTTCTGAATTAATAGCTGCTTGCTATAAACACATAGGAATTATGGAAAATGATATTTCATCCTGTTAATTTTGGCCAAGTATTTAGATGCATTTATAAATCTAGAGGATTTTGCAGGAAACATAAAATTAACCAACGCTTAATTAAGTCATGAGATTATTATTTATTAATGATTTTCATACTTTCTATTTTATTAAATAATATTATTTATTCATAACTAATTATAAAAATTATTATTAGTTGTACAATTTTTAAAGCATTTAGAATTTTGTTAAAATATCTGCCATTTTAACTAAACACAACTCCATCATAAAATGAGAACGATAAATGAAATTTAAAATTTTTTAAATAAAATTTCCAACAATCATTTTTCTCAAATCAAAGAGACTTGTTTTTTAATTATATAGTTAAACTAGATCAGTAATAGAGTAACTTCTCTAATTTTTTTTTGGTTAATTATTTTGAGGTTCTTATACTATTAGTGATCTGTAAAAGATATATAATCAATATTTTGTGAAAATAAAATGGAATAAATGAGCAAGTACACACTTAAATTTAAAGAAAAAGAAGTTGAAGAAAAATATTAGGCCTAGTCATATTCAAAGCATCTAAAACCCTTATTTTATGGTATATTGATTATGGCATTGTCTTTGAATACACTTCAACTGGCCATTATTGCATAGAAGGATAATTTAGTCATACCTTATATTAATATGGGCTTTATTGTAATATGTCTCGTTGGATTATACATTATGTACAAAAAAGAAGGTTTAACAGCAAAGATAGTGACTATAACTAATGCTTATTCATTATCATTATAATTCAATTTTACAAATACTACTGAAGGTCAAGAATATTTTATTTATGGGTCTAACTTCTCATTGATTTAAGCTGTGATATACTTTTCTACTGACTTTGATTTAAGTTGCCCCTCTCTTTTACTGCATATTATATTCAGATAAACTTCAACAATTTTAATGGCTAAAAAAATTGATCTTTAATCTTTAGCATTATCAATAGCAACTGCAATTTTAATATCATGTGTTCTGTATATATGTAATAAAGCATAAAGAATATAATTTTTAATGACCTATTAAGAAGATACTATTAATAAGTAGTTGCATAAATTAATAAATAAGCCTTTCTCAAAAATTTTGTATAACGAAAAAAAACTATAAATCGATGTTTAGATAACCGCTTATCAAGATTAATTCGATTAATATACTAATGAATTATGTTTTGGATGCAATATCAGAAATTTCATTAGAAATTGTTTAATTAATAATATGTCACTAGAGCATGCTATAATTAGTGGTTAAGCTAAATTTGATGAAACCTTTGAAGTTAAATTATAAAGAAAAAAAATTAAGATTCGTTTAAGCTAATATAATATAGATAATAGTATAATACTTATTTAAGAAAGCGTTTAAAAAGATCCTATTCAATATAAAAAAGTTTCTCACATATTTGAGTAATCCCTCTTAAAGTAATTTTAAGCAATCAGAAAAACTCCATTCAGTTAATAGTTTCAATTTGGAGCATTATCTTTTTTAATGTTAAGATAATTTAAAATCAAAACAGTTAACATTAGAAAATTGATAAAAAATTTAATGACTATTTATTTATAATCTAAAAAAATAAAATTAAATTTTAATGGAGATTATACAATTAAATTAAGAACTTATGGACACTTAATGAAAATATTCTTAATATAAGTATTTTAAATTTTACAAGATTTAGAATTTTAATAAAATTATTTAGATGAAATAAATGTAATGAATTTAGAAACATGTCTCTAGATTAAATTTACAATAATAGACTAATTTTCTTTTTTTCCACTCTACTTGAGAAACTATTTTATAGAATAAACTGCTCCATATTTGCTTTTAAATCCATTAGGCTATAATTTAGAGTTCTAATTTAGTAAGATATTACCTTTTAATGATTTGAATTAAGAATATTGATTTATATTAAATAATTAAATTAAATATTCATTTTAATTTGATATTCTTCTTGATTATATTTCTTATTAAAAGTATCCATTATTCTATAAATTATAGATACAGAGTATTTAATATGTTTCTAAACATCTAAATACAAATAAAAAGAAACTTTTAGTCCATAAAAAGTTGTTATGATAAATTATGCAGAATTCTTAAATTATAAATGAATTGTATAGAACATAGAAATTGAGCTTTTGTATTTCATTATATAATATACATTTTCATCAATATCAAAAATCATTTTAATCAATACTAAGTTTTGTATCNCTCAAAAATTTTGTATAACGAAAAAAAACTATAAATCGATGTTTAGATAACCGCTTATCAAGATTAATTCGATTAATATACTAATGAATTATGTTTTGGATGCAATATCAGAAATTTCATTAGAAATTGTTTAATTAATAATATGTCACTAGAGCATGCTATAATTAGTGGTTAAGCTAAATTTGATGAAACCTTTGAAGTTAAATTATAAAGAAAAAAAATTAAGATTCGTTTAAGCTAATATAATATAGATAATAGTATAATACTTATTTAAGAAAGCGTTTAAAAAGATCCTATTCAATATAAAAAAGTTTCTCACATATTTGAGTAATCCCTCTTAAAGTAATTTTAAGCAATCAGAAAAACTCCATTCAGTTAATAGTTTCAATTTGGAGCATTATCTTTTTTAATGTTAAGATAATTTAAAATCAAAACAGTTAACATTAGAAAATTGATAAAAAATTTAATGACTATTTATTTATAATCTAAAAAAATAAAATTAAATTTTAATGGAGATTATACAATTAAATTAAGAACTTATGGACACTTAATGAAAATATTCTTAATATAAGTATTTTAAATTTTACAAGATTTAGAATTTTAATAAAATTATTTAGATGAAATAAATGTAATGAATTTAGAAACATGTCTCTAGATTAAATTTACAATAATAGACTAATTTTCTTTTTTTCCACTCTACTTGAGAAACTATTTTATAGAATAAACTGCTCCATATTTGCTTTTAAATCCATTAGGCTATAATTTAGAGTTCTAATTTAGTAAGATATTACCTTTTAATGATTTGAATTAAGAATATTGATTTATATTAAATAATTAAATTAAATATTCATTTTAATTTGATATTCTTCTTGATTATATTTCTTATTAAAAGTATCCATTATTCTATAAATTATAGATACAGAGTATTTAATATGTTTCTAAACATCTAAATACAAATAAAAAGAAACTTTTAGTCCATAAAAAGTTGTTATGATAAATTATGCAGAATTCTTAAATTATAAATGAATTGTATAGAACATAGAAATTGAGCTTTTGTATTTCATTATATAATATACATTTTCATCAATATCAAAAATCATTTTAATCAATACTAAGTTTTGTATCGATTTTTCTGATTTTTGAAGTATTAATAGTAGGAGCATCAAAAAATAAGAATTAAAGTTACTTTAGTAGGGCTTAAACTTTTTCAAAGTTAAGTACACATACAATCTTGTAATCCAAATTATTATTAGATTTAGGGAGAGTGTATATCAAATTAGATAATATGAACTACTATGAACAATCTAAATAATAAGTGGAAATTTGTAAGTACAATTATATACAATTATAAAAAGTTTCTTTTTAAGAGGAATATTGAATAAGGATATAAGTTCTTTTAAATTTATATAGATACATTGTTAAAATGGAGAAAGTTTGGATTTTGTTTCACAATTAATGCATAGCCATAATGTAAGAAAATTGGTTATGTAAATTGACAAAAAGAAAATTTAATGATAGGAAGCAATTTACTTTATTTATAGAAATAAGTATGTAAATCATGCTTTAAAAGATGAAAATATTATAAGTATAAATATAGTTGTATTAAGTTATTGTATTTTAGAGATTGATTATAAAAATATATAAAATAATATAGTTAACGTAGTATTAATTATTTGATATGAAATTACATAAGAGTATTGAATAATTAATATATATATAAAATATATGAATAATTAACCTGTTTATATGTCTGCTGAGTAAATCAATGCATTGTTTTAGAGAGATTCGACTTTTGAGATGAGAGATGATAGAATTAATTCATTTTAAAACGATTTTAAAAAAAATGAAGTATGGAATTTTAAGTTAGTTAAGACTTTGAAGTCTGAAAGTGTAGAATGTGAAGAGAACAGACCAACAAATTAAAGTGAGAGTATGATGATGAGTAAGAATAATTTGGTTTAAGGTTTAAAGTAACAAGGGAAGAGTACCAGAGTTTATAGCAAGAATACGATAGACGTAAAGATATGGAAGAGAAATATAAGGAAGATATTAATAGATTAATGAGAGAACTTAAACAAAAGTGTAGTGATTTAGATTGTATGAAAAGAGAACAGGAAGTTTTTTTAGAATAGAATCAAAGAAGAGAATGTATCCTTTATTAATAAATGAACAGCAACACTTTAGAATATGAGATAGTAGATTTAAGAAGCCAACAATCGAGAGTAGAAAGCTGTCATTGAATTAGGAGAGTTGTATGAATAGAATATGCAAGTTAAATAATAATTAGAGATTGTCTAACAGAAGTATAACAATTTATAGAAGCAACATAAATTTGAAATCGATAGAAAAGATAAACAAATTGATTAATTTAAAATTCAAATCATGCAACTCAATGAAGATAATGAAAGACTTAAGTTAGAACATCCTACAGGATTTAAAAATCTCGATTCTTAGAGAGTTTCATAAGATAAAACATAAAATTAATGGGCTTAATTTAATTCGAGTGCTTATAAAAGCAGTATTTAATTTTAAAAAGACAAACCAATTACTTAAATTTAGTTTAAGAGTAATTATGATTCCAAAGTTATTTTCGGAAAGAAGTCTCAAAATACTTTAAAATTGCAACAGACCTAGTAAGATTTTTAGCCTAAAGGACAATGAGTCAAAATATTATATATAAAATTTATATTTTATGGCTCCTAACAACAAATATTTTTACATATTACATCTATACTAGACTTTTTTAAAAATTTGTTGATTATGAAGCATATATATAATTTAAATACTTCAATATACAATATATAAAAATTATACACATAAATCTACTTAATTATATAATATTTAACTCTTTTATTTATTAATAACTTAAATAAACTATTATTCAATTCTATTTTTCTGTTTTAGGCTTAATCTCTGTTGTTGATATTATTCCAAACTCAAGTGAAGATACTTGTTTCTTTGAATCAAATGGTTCAATCTATTCTGCAGTTACAAAATCAAGTCGGCTTGAAAAATATTTAAATGGAAATTTATTGTCACATTATTTTTAGAATTCCTTGAATAATTCTTCTAATTACATTAGATAATTTAAAAGAGAATCCATCAAAAAATTAATTTTCAATAAATGAAAATATTGTAGCTCCTATTAAATCTATTCTTGGAAATAAAATTAAATTCATTAACAGAAAGAAAATAGCAGGTAAATACTTTGATGGAAATTAAAAGGAAAAGCATAAAAATTTTTAAGTTTCTTCTTCATCATTTAATGCTCTAATTAAATTTAAATTTAGTTTACTTTCTCATCTAATAAATAAATGAAATATTCCAAAAACCAAAAGAATTAGAAATCATCATATCATTTTCTACATAAGAAAATCCTAAACAAAATAATACATAAATGATCTATGAATAGATTAGTTATGTACTTAAATTATAAGGTTTTTAAGGAATATATCAATAAAAAATTAAATAGTACCAATTATTTTTTCTGTTTAAACTGCAAAATATAGAAACCCAAATAAACTAATAGCAAGATTATATATATCGCCTAAGTTAATTTAAATGGCATATACCATGAAAAAACTAAGGAATGAGAATCCTCCAAATTTGATATTAAAATATAGTTTTCTTTGGTATATTCACAAATAATGAAAAAAAGTATCCCTAATAGAAATAGTCGATTATGTAGCATAAGATACTTACTAATAATATAAACTTAGATCCAAAAGTTATAGAATTCCATATAGTTTTAACATTATCACTTAAAGTCATTTTTTTTTAATATGATAATTATATAAATTTATTACTCATTGTGGGTTTTTAATGCTGAATGCATAAATATCTAGGACATCACATAATTAGTGTACTATGCTTATTACACAATGTAGATAGGATAAAAAAGAGAATGCTAACAAAACAAAGATCAATTTGACTTCATCAAAAAAACAAAGACCATCTGAAGTTATAAATTGTGAAATTAAATTTAACATAATTGAACCTAAAATCAAGGCCCAACTGATAGAAAATTAACTGAAAGTCTATAAAATATATATATATATAATTACTTCTTTAGTAATGATCGCTAATTACCATAAATTAATGATTTTAGACCATTATAATCCAATAGTAATAACATAAATATGGAACCATTTTAATAAAACTTAAGTTGGGGATAAATAGATTAAACTTATGAATGTTACCATTAAAGTAATAGGTATTTAGAGACTTGTTAAAATTTTGATAACATTCCAATTCATCTTTTTGAAAACTGGATAACAAAATTAAATGATAGTACCAATGGATGCACTAATAGTTATAACAAGTATTATTGTATTATATTGAATTGAAAGTGTATTTGTGAGTTAAATTTCATTAAGCCAAAACTATGATGACATGATTGCAGTTATCAAGAAAAATAGTTAAAGTATTGGTAATCCTTCATCAACACCATTAATAACTCCTAATTAAAATACTCCTGTATATTATTGACAATAAACACCAAAATAAAAACTTAAAAAACTTACTCCTATTGCTGTTAAAATATTAAATGGTGTAAATGTAATTTTAAAAGCATTAATATATAATAATCCAGCAATCCATGTTGCAGTACAATCACTACCATGATCCATTAGCATTCCTAAAGCAGTTGATTATTTTGTTCTTCTTGCTTATTTTCCATCAGCATTATCTAATGTTTGATATACAAAAATAGTCCAAGCTAAATATAAACTAGCCCATTATGGTAAATCTTAATCAAACATTGGATTCAAAATAAATATCAAAGCAAATCCTGTTAATAAATTACAGAATCCTGTTAATGTAATAAGATTTGGTGCTACTGTTCTTGGCAATTAATCAACCTTAATTATATAATTATTTACTTACCAACCATTATGCAATATCTCCAAGAATCCAATTATATAAAATCGACAGATTCTGACCACTGTATTTAAATCGTCTTAAATTTTCATAATATTATGGATTCACATACTTTATTAATAGCATTTTTAATTAATCATTTTTAATTAATCAATTAATACCATAAATTTAAAATATATATTAATAATCTGTCATTTCAATACCTAAAAATCTCTATTGAACCTTTCATTTTATAAAAAATTGAGAAATATTTTATATTGATTATATAAGTACTAATTTATATATGTGAATCATCTAATCAATAATTTTTCAATTTCTTCATAATGATTATACATTTCCCAATATGTAATATTTCCTTTGCCAAATAGATCAATTTCATGGTAGAGACTAAATAAAATATTAAATTTTTACATTTCTGCTTAGATTCGATCATTCATTGAATTTATAAAGTTTTCCATTTTAACATTTCCATTTAATTGATTATATAATTCTTTAATTAGATTTGGATGAGATTCTTTTTCAACACATGTTTCTATTAAAGTTTCTCCTAAATCTTCTAAATTAATCCATCCATCCTCATCAGTATCTGCTAATTTAAATAAAGAATCTAAATCTAATTAAGCATTAGGAATAGCTATTTTAGCATTTTCAATTAGCTAATATAAGTTCAATCTTTTAGTGAATCTATGATGTACTAAATAAGTAAATAATTCTTCAGCAGTTACTCCTCTTATTTCTAAGCTTTTTACTAATTAAGAAGGTTCAGTTTTAAGAGTAGTTAAATTTTATTTTGATTATTCTGATTATTCTGTTAATTATTCTTATTCGATTTGTAATTCTGATTAATATACATTATCTTATTTAATATGATATGTAGGTTGTTAAGGAGTGAGAATACTTTTCCAATCCGTAAATAAATTTTAATATTCTTCATTTGCCATCTATTTATAATGAAGACTTATTAATTATGGAATTATATAAGTCTGTTTTGAAACATAATGTCTATCTTATTAGATATATTATTATATTTCTGCTGCATTATATTATAAAATGCATTCACTTCTTTAATCACTCTAATTAAGAGGTGCTTAAGAAACAATTGTTTAAAATTCCATTTTAACAGGAGTTAAATCTTCAAAAAATGGATCGATGACTGAATTAGCTGTATTGAATACAATTTATTATTCTTATACTTTTACTTCTTATATTTCATCAAGTATCTTAAATTCTTCATTTTCTTTATGTTCTAATTGACTATCTAATTTCTCTTAAATTTTAAGTGATTCCATTTTTTTATGTGATTATTCATCTTTTTATTTCTTTCTAAAATCTAAATTGGATCGACTTGGAGATTTTATTGATGGATTAGAACTCATAGATGTATTCCATTCACATCTCTCTTTTGATTTTACTTTTCTTAATATTAAAGGTGCACCACCTTAAACCTTCTCTGGTGAGCCCTTTTTATCTTTAAGAAACTTTCTTAATTCTTATTATAAATCATTGAGATCATTTCTTCTTTTATGTTTTGCTACTAATTCAATTAGTTTCACATTTTCATCCTTTACCATCTATCTCAATTATAAACGATCCTCTTTCATTATTTCTATAATCAATAACAATTAATCATACTTGTACATTTCTCAATCACTTATATTGTTTCCAATTATTCATTCTTTCTTGACTTATTCGAGATTTTCAGCATGTTTAACGGATAATTAATATATAAAAAAGCTAAATATAAAAATCAAATTATTCCAAATTATTCTTATTTCTTTTAAATAACTTGTATTTCCTTTAAAAAACTAATACTTTATATTGTAAGTTCCTCATTTTATTGATTAATCACTTCATTTAATTTCTCTATCTTCTATTTCTACTAAATGTATTTCTCTTTCATTTATTCAAACTATTTTATTTATATTTTATTATACTTAATCTTTATATTGTTTTAACTATTCATTCATATTATCAATCTACTTTTATAAATCACTTTAGTTCTTTTTATTATTTCCTTCCATTTATAATTTATACTCTTCACATTCTTTAATTAATCTTTTTAATTACAAATTCTCAATCTCTAAATTATTACATTAATCTTTTTACTAAGAACATTACTTTTATAAATTAAGATATTAAATTTATAATTAATCTAATTCCTATTCTATAGTGCATAATTTATTCTATGTATATTCTAAATCAAAATATAATTTTTCATTTTTTCTCTTTTATTCATTTAATTATTCATCTTATTATTTTATGGTTTAATTGCATTCTATAAATTCTGGAATCTCAAAAATCATTGTATTTGTAGATCTTTCTACCTTATTAATTTTACTAAACTCTTAAGATTCTTCAAATTATTTTAGTTTCTTCATACTTTATTAATATTTATTCTAAAGTATTTGATATTGAAGAATTTAATTTTAAAGTTAGTGATTTAATTCTTCTATCTTTACTGTTTATTTATTAACTAAATAACCATTTTCCTTTTATTATTGTATTTCATTTTTTTAATTTTCATTTTGTTTTTCCAAATATTCATTTTCATTTTTCAATTCTAAATTATTTTTCTTCAGAGAATTAATCTCCTCAATTAATTATGATTTTTCTTTTTCAAATTTATTAATCTAATCTTAAAGTTAAGTAATCTTCAATTTAGATTAATCCAAATCTTTAAGACTCTTCTCATACAATTCTTTATTCAATTAATTATCATAATTTGATATTTTTATAGTATTACCTTTATAATTTTTATTTTCTTTATCTTGACCAAAAGAATCACCCAAAGTTTTATGATTAAATGATTCATTGACTCTACTATCTGTAAAATTAACATCCCCTAAATTTATAATCTAATAAGAAAAGAATATTTTAGCATTTGAATCAGGACTTCTATCTAAATTTAATATACATTCTCCTTAATTAGACATATTTTCATTAATATCAAAATTAACAACTCCAGCCAATTTTGATTGCCCTTAAACATTAAGTAATACAATCAAATAGGTCTTTTTTTATATATTCTCACCTATATTAAAATCCAGTGTAAGGGATTCATTTACAACAAAGATATTTTTATCTTTCTCTTTAGTTTTTGTTATACATTTATTTAGACCACGCTTCCACATTACTTATAATGTACAAGGAAATTTTATAGATAACTCTACCTTATTTATATTCAAAGTCACTTAATAGTGAAACCCTTTCATTTTAAATTATAATCGGTTAATTTAAAAATATTACTAAATTAATAATAAATTAATAAATCACTCTTTTTATTTATCACAGCTCTTTATTGTCATATCACTTAAATTTATACTATTAACTAATAAGTCATAAATATATATTTCTCAGATATTAAATTTATCTAGTATCGTCTTTCTTAGTATATATCTAATATCTTAATAAAATGAAAAAATTATTATTAAAAAATTTATCTGTTATCATAAGAAGTTTCAATTCACACTAACCAATTATAGAAGATTAAATAAATTCAAATGAATTATTGAATAAATTCATCTTCATGATCTTTATCATTTTCATTATATTCAGAATCAGATTTAAGACCCTCTTTATCATTTATATCTTCCTAAAATAAATTTTATTTTTACATCAGAATATTTAATGTTATTTCCATCTTTATTTTTATTATCGAATATTTATAAATTAGGAAACATTTCAAAAATTTTTTTACGATAATCCTTTTACTGTTCCACTTAATTATTTTAGAAATCTAATTATTATAAATTATTTAATTTTGTTAGTACATGTAATTCCTTTAATAAATTTTAAATTCATACATCCAATGACACGATTTAATTATTTGTTAAAGATAAGCTGATTAAATTTTTAAAATTCTCACTTATGGATTTTAATGCATTTCCATCTAATCTATTGTCTTCTAAAATCAAAGTTTGTAATGATTCAATTTTTGGTTATCCATCCAAAGTTTTAATAATCTACAATTGTTAAAGTTAATAATTTAGAATGTTTCTTCAAAAAATATATAATTTAAGGAGTTAATTAATCAATTTGAATATTTGAGATTTCTAATTCTTCCAACTATCCATTTTATTCTGCTTCTTGTTTTTTTATTAGATTAAAAATTTTTTCTGCCATATTTATTAATAAAATTAAAAAAAAAAAATATCTAAAGTACATATATTAGTCAATAAAAATAATTTATTTTCTATTACATTTTATTTGAATAAAATTCTTATTCATTTTGATAAAATCATCTTTTTTGTTCTTTAATATATTCATAGTTATCTTAAAATAATCTAATAGTTATCATCCATATCTTATAAATATACATTTACTTTCTTTCTAAAACCATTATTTATTTCTTATTAATTTTAATACTCATCTTAAAATAAGTTAAAAATTACTTTGTACTTACAACTTTTTCCCATATTTAGAGCAAGAATTTAAATTAAGTGATTTATATTTAATAAAAAAATAAATTATGTCATGAAAATCATCAAAAATTATTAATCCTTTACTTCTTTCTACCTTTATTTAAACTATTATTCAAACTTTAACTTGTCTATTGATATTATTAAGTCTAAAAAATATCTAAATTATAAATTAAATTTTCACCTCTATCAGATTTTTTAGTATCCTAAAAAAGAGATAAGACATCATTCTTTAAGTAAAGAGGTTTATTCATTATTTAATTTGATTATTATTATTAGTAAGGATTAGATTGGAATAAATTTAAACTTGAAACTTAATTTGAAGTATTTTGTTATAAAGGAAAATTATTTTAAAGTTATATTTATAACGGATAATGCTACCATTATTATTACTATTAAAAAAGAATATTCTATTAAGTCGGCTACTATTAATAATAATTTAATTTTGCTGAATCAAATATTTATTATTAATTTTAAATATTTTAATGAATTAATGGAGATTATTCGTTGATTTCCATTTATTTATTAAATGAGTATTAAAGTATTTTTGGATTCTCGAAATGATTAATTGTTTATTATAAATTTTAAGAATTGTATTTATCCTAAACTTTGTTCATTATTTATTAAGATGATTATTATTATGAAATTTTGAAAATATCTATCATTCCTTAATTCTAATTTTATGATTAGCATTATTTATTTTAATTGGATATTGCACTAGATTAAAAATATAAACTTATTTGATCATAACTAATTTTAGGACTTGATATTAAAAATGGGTTTTATTCTTTTCCTAATTTCTCATTTTTATCAATTGTTTGCTTATTCTAATTAGTCAAAAAGCTATTTTGAAGAATATTCTTTTGAATTTCATTATTTTACTACTGTGATTATGAATCCTAAAATTTTGAGATATCTACTGATAGTTAATTTTATTTTTCAATCTAAGTTTTAAAACTTCTATTCATATATTATTCTTATTACAATTGGTTTTATGGGATTATTTTCTCTTGTTAATTTTGAAAATCTTATTTTATCTTCATTTCTGAAAGATATAATTCTTAATTTACATTTTATTTTTGGATATTGGTATCAGTATTACTTATAATTATTTTTTAGAATTCTTAACAACATGGATTGGTATTTGATTTGATAGATAAAATATCCTTTTTTTCTTCTTCATTTTTTATATCTTATTAAATAATTTATTTATTTCCATTAAATAAATTTTAAATTAAGTTTGATCCTTCAAAATCTTAAAGTTGTAAATTTTCATCACTTTTTTATGTTTGATTGACATAATCTTCTAATATTGTACACTTCTCCTTTTTGAACTCTTCTGATTACTATTTTAATACTCAAATTATTTACTTGATTCAATTTTGTTATAAAATAATTTGATGCTTAATTATTTTGAAACATTTCATCTTAATTTTATTTGAAAATTGAAGTATTTTTATTTTATTTTAATTTTTATATATTTTCTTAAAGTTCTTATTGAAAATCATCATTTTTAAAACTTAGTATTGTTTCATTTCCCTCACCTTTTGTATTAGTTCCAGTTGAACTTGAAAATTTTTTATTTATATTTAAATCATCCTTCACAAATTCTTTATTTGATGAACTATATAGAGAAGATAAAGATGCTTTAAGTCCTTTTATAGAATTAGATTCTTTATTTTTATTCTCATCATTTTATATAATTGACTGATTTATTCGTATTTTTACTGGTGATAAATAATTATTTGTTTCACCTTTTTATTATTTAAATGGAATACTATCTTAAATTAAAGTATTAAACTATTTCAACTACTTAATGGAAACATTTTATAAATATTCTGAAGAATTTTCTTATTTTACTTCTAAATTTTACTTTAAATTTTGATAATTTAGGTTAAACCCTAACTAATTTGGATTTTCTATTGTTATTATTTACAAATATTACCTTCCATTTTTTGAATTTTATAAATTTTCGAGTGATCTTTTTTAAATTTCTTTTGTTTTTTAGAATTCGACATTCTGATCTTCTAATTCATATGTTTTCTATTTGAATCATTTTATGTTTTTCTATATATTTTTTTATCAGTATCAAATTCCTCTTTTAGGTATTATTCAAAAGGAAATATGGACTTGCGTTTGAGTCCTATATTCTCTTCCTTAATTGGCATAATTCTATCTATTAGAACAAGATTATTTTTAAATTAATTAGATAGTTCTTATTCTAAATTGTTATCTTCTAATTATGGTATTCGTTGGATTAAACTTTATGAGTTAATTGTTGGTTGAAATAATCCATAAATCTTATTTTTTATCTTACTTATAATTCCTGGTTTCAAGCTTTTCTAAGAACCAAAGGGATTGTAACTTGAATAATTTGTTCTTCTATTTCCAAACAAAAAATTATGCATAATTAAATAAAATTATATTTAAATTAATAAGATAATCTAGATGACAAAATATTTAAATGTTTAAATTTCACTAATATTATGATTCTTAATTTATTATAACTAAAGAATTAATCTCTATGAATTATTTTTAAACTCTTTTATTATTTATCACTTTTTTTAAGTTATTTCTGTAAATTTATTAACCTTACACTCTTATTTTTGATTACTCTCTAAAATAAATTGAGTAATCATTCAATTTTGCTGAATTTAATATCAATCAATTAATCTTAAATCTTAATTATTATAAAAGCAGCTGATCATTTCAATCAATACAAAAAACAAGATTAAATCATATCAAAGCTTTCATTTTATATATTTACAGAGAGACGTTAAGAATCTTATTTAATCAATAATTTTAAAAATTGTTAAATATTTTTTATTCTCTTAAAAACCTGAAATCAATCAATTTGTCTAATTACTATCATTTGATTTAGAATTTTAAATATTTAATGAATTTAAGAAATGATTTCAAATATTTTTAAATTTTAAGGAAGAATAAACTTTCAATGCTAATAATTAAAAAAATCTAATTTAAAAAATATTTACATTATTTTAGTGTTTATCATAAGGTTAAATTTTTAGTCATAAACTTAGAGATCAATCATTAATTAGATTCAACTTATTGCTAATTCAATTAATATTATTTGATTAAAAATTCAAATTTTAACAAAATATCATTTTCTTAATGAACTATAACAAAAATTTTTTATCTATTTTTAATATTATAAAAGAAATTATTAAATTAAATAAAATTCTGTATTTTCAAACTACTATTTATTATTTCGAAATAACAAAAATATCTATTTAATCTACAATTTTAAGTATAAAATATAAATAATATATTGATTATTAAATTATTTTTGAGCAGAAGACTTTTCTCTTGAATTTTACTTCTAAAACAGCTTTCATAATAAAATAAATTTATAAACAATTAAATTTTTTTAAAAAAACATTTGACACATTTGAAATATTCAGAGACCCAATAATTTTCTAATAAGATAAAAGAAATTTTATAATGAATAAAATATAAACATAATTATAATATTATGAATTTAATTGTATTTGAGTAAATAAGATGTAGATAGAATTATAAGTAATAATTAGCTTATTGTAAATGTTAAATGTCTCAACAAGTATATTCTTAGTATGATATTATTTTAAAATAATTATATTGAGACAATCTTAAAACATGAATTAAATGAGATTTGTACGGAAGATAATTTTAAAATAATAATCATAATTTTTGTTTCATTTATTTTGTTCTCGATGCCTAAAATTAGTCATTTAATGTCGAAAATATTAACAAAATACATGGAATATGATGATATAGCCCTTACATTACCAGAGAGCTTAGTCAATATACTACTTATACATGCATCCCTATTGAATATTTCATACATATATTATCAGAATTCATCTTCTTGGCTTTATGCTTTGGTGTTATTTGCTAGACCATCTGTTAACATATAAATTTCTTATTTTTATATTTTTGGAATTTGCTACTTGATTTTACAAATAATGTGTATAATAAAGGCTTAAATACCTGGGAAAAATATAATAAGTCTTATAAATTGTTTCATGAAGGTAGGATTTCTAAATTTTGTTATTGAATAATTTTAAGACATTTTAGGGTATATAATAGCGGGACTTATAATAATTATGCAGATGATTGAGATATTATTTATATAAGGAACACTAGACATAAATACAAAGAATTTTTAGAGAACTTAAATTACATTTTTTAGTATAATAACTGTGATGATAAATATTATGTTGATGATATTTTATAAATTAAATTTCTAGCTTAAATATGTATAAATTATTGCAATAGTAAATTCAGCAACACAAGCTTTAGACCTTATATTAATAAAAAACTAAAGATCTTCATAAATAAGATTAATAATGATTTCAATTTAATTGTTGACTTTATATGCTGGAATAATGTAATTTATTTATTTTGAAAATTCCTTCACTCTAATTATTGTGCCTTTCTTCTTTAAAATCATGTCATATATAAGATTATCAGATTTCATCTATACAAAAGATCCTATTATTAACGCATCGATTTTATTGTAGTAAAGAAAGTTTTATGAAAGCTTTTTAATTCTCAATAAGTTAAAAGATTAAAATTTTATAAGATAAATTAAGAGAAATCAATTATTGAAAAAATGTATTAATTAAATCAATTAAGATTTATGTTAAAAAGTTAAAAATCAATAATTATTAGGAGTAGCTTCAAAATTAATATCAAATGATATTAAAAATATTAAAATTTCGAATAGTTTATTAAAAATTATTATGTGGAAAATAAAATTATTATAAAATTGGAAAACAAATGAATTTAATGAGATTTATAAATTTGTGAATAGAATGTTAAAAATAAAAAAATAAATAGATAATTATTATAAAACTGAACCTAATTGTATGGTATAAGCATTAGTATGTTTTTTTTATGCAGAAATTTTAAATGATTTACTGGAAGCAAATGAAATGATTATTCATGCTAAAAAATCATCAGATATATATTTTATAGATTATAAAACAAATAAACATATGTTTTATATAACAACAAAATATGAAAATGGATAATTGTAAATGAATAAAATTTCTAGTAATGCTCCTTCATTTATATGTAATAAAAATTTTTAGGATTTAATTCCTTTTGGAGTTCGTGAATGGCATAATAAATTAGTAGATGAATTCATAATAACAGGCAAATCTAAATTTGTAAGATAATTAAACTAAAATTATATAACTCATGGATAATTAATTGATACTGTAGATTTTGCAATTGATTTAACATATTCTGATTAAGTAAATTTTATTTGTTTGATATCTCCAACTTTAATAAAGAATGCTGTTTTGATTGTTGATGAAAAATATAATATAACTAGTTATACAAATCAATTGAAAGAAATTAAATATTATAAAGCACTTTTTACTAAAGGTTCACCAGTAATAAGTGTATTTCCAGAAATTTAAGAAGTGAATTAAAGTTGTTTTATAGAAAATGTACTAATAAATACACAAAAGTTAGTGTACTAAAATGATGTATCTGATGATGTTCGTTACTATTGTAATTTAGAAATAATAGTAAAAGAATATGAATAAAAAATGATTTACATGATAGTAAAGCTTGAGAATATACAGATTATTTATTCAAATAATGGTAATTCAACAAAAAAAGAAACACAAACAATTGTATCATCCTCTGCTAATGAATTAAGTATAGCAGAAGAGAGACTTATATTAATTAAATAAGTTTCTAATTAAGATACTTATATGCTTAATTAAAATAATGAAGCTTAAGGATTAAATGATGTGAAAAGTTTGAAAGAGGCAAAAAGTCTAAATAAAGTAAAGAGTCAAAATGAAATTAAAAGTTTAAATGAAGAAGCAATAAAAAGGGTCTTAAATATCGATCCAACTTAACCATGTGTGTTTACATCAAGAGCTGATCCTGAATAACGTCTTTTAGTTGAGAAAATAAAAACCGAAAGTAAAAAAAATTCTATCAAATCTTTAACTTAAGGTGGAGAAGGAAAAGGTTTATAACTAGAACAATAAGATGTTAAAAAAGAAGAATTATTTGATAGAGAAGATCAATCTTAAGTATCATCAATTAGAATGCTTAGAAATTCTAAATTTTATAGAAAATATGACCTTTATAATAAATTCAACAAACATATGCCTTTAAAAAGATAACATTAATTATTGGTCTTAATGTTTGTATTAAGTTTAATTATTTAAGCATTATTCATTATTATTGTAATATTTTTATAATATTTTAGCAATTATCAAGTTTAAATTTAGTTGCATTTGCAATTGATATCAATTTATTAGAAATTAAAAATCTTTTCTTTTAACCGATGGATATGTTTTTAGTTACTAGATGGAATTTATGGACTTACAATTTCCAAAAAACTAATGGTATTATATCTCAAGAAGAGTATAATTCAGTTTCTAAATTTGCAACTTCTAATTTAGGACTTGGATTTGATTCACTAAATTCTAATTTAAAATTAGTTCTTAATCGACAAGAACTTTAAGGATTATTATAAACTAAATATATAGAGGCTTATTCTTATCTTGATACTTATAAATCAGAATAATATAATATGACTCTCAGAACAGCAATATCTGTTTTATTAAATTTCTAATACATTTTGAAAATGAATTACATTTATGAGAAAACGGTTAAAGCAGATAGCCCGTAAATCTTTTATAGTTTTAAAAATTATCCCCCAATGAGAGATATAATGACTTAATTAAATTCTGATATTATGGTTCAAACAATATCTAGAGGATAAAATTTTTAAGATTAAATGGAAACTATGTTTGTATTTTAGTAATTATTTTTGGTAATAATGGTCATGTCAATTATTTATGCTAAAATTTATATTAATAAAAAACTTATACTATTTTTACATTTAAGTTAATATTCTGATAATGATGCAATCTAATAAGAGATCTTAAAATTTAAATAATTGCTTGATAAATTGTAATCAGATAATTCTTATAAGTTTAATTATAATCTTAAAATAGCAGAAAAAGAATTTGAATTTTTTGAATAAAAAATTGAAAAAGAGACAAAAAATACAAAAAATTTAAGAAAAAAACGAATACCTCCTTATAAATTTATTTTAGTTCTAATTTTGTTTTATTCAATAATCACATTAAATAGTATAGTAAATTATTTGGAATTTTTAAAATATTTAAAAAAATACCCTGAAACTGCATATTATAAAAAATAATTGGCTGATCTTGGAGGTGATATACCCTTAATGTTTGCATAAAGAGAAGTTCTTTATGGAAGAAAAAACTATATGTATTTAGATGCGGCTTATTTTGATAGAATGTGGTATTATATTATGGAATCTCTAAATAATACTAAATTATTTACATCCTAAGATCCAAATTTTGAAAAGTAATTTGAAATAATAATAATATTTTAAGAATGCTTGTGACAAATAGCTTTTAAGACTTTTATACCAAAGTTTAACTTAGCGATTTGTGTGAATACTTACCAGTAGATATAAAAATTAGAGCAGAATAGTTATGTCCAACTATAATGAATTAAAATATGAGGCATGGTTTGAAAGCGATGTTAATATATATTTAAAATTTAATCGAAACAGATGTTGCTATCAATAATTTTACTTATAGAGCTATACCTACTTAGAATGAATTAGAAGGGGCATTTATGATATCTGAAGTTATTAATGTAATGAATTCTAATTTTTATAATGATTTGATTTATGTTACAACCAAATTGGTGGATCAGTAAAAGGTAAATCATTCTTTATATTTAGATTTTCAATATTATCTATTTAGTTATACTTTTTATTGTTTTTTTTATAATAATAACTGAGGTTAAAAATAAAATTTATGAGAACAGCAAAATCATTATTCATTTTGTATATGTAATTCCATCCCAAACATTATTCACTGATGATACATTTGAGAGAACTCTCAGAACTTTGATCAATTTCTGATAATATTTCTATACAAAATTTATAGAAACTTTTATTTAAATTTTAAAGTATCAATTCTTATTAAAATATTTATATACTTAAATGATATATTTAAATAAAAAATAATTTGTTTTAATTTCAGGAACATGCAAGTAATCTAAAAATTAGTAAATCTTTTCTGAGAAATATCTTTGAAATTCTTAAATTTCTAGTAACAGTAAATCATCAAACAATTCTATAGATTATAGAAACAGAAAATGGATTTTTTAAAGTAAAAATAAAAAGACAATTTTCAAATAATTAATAATTAGAAATTCCTTAACTTTTAATACNATAATCACATTAAATAGTATAGTAAATTATTTGGAATTTTTAAAATATTTAAAAAAATACCCTGAAACTGCATATTATAAAAAATAATTGGCTGATCTTGGAGGTGATATACCCTTAATGTTTGCATAAAGAGAAGTTCTTTATGGAAGAAAAAACTATATGTATTTAGATGCGGCTTATTTTGATAGAATGTGGTATTATATTATGGAATCTCTAAATAATACTAAATTATTTACATCCTAAGATCCAAATTTTGAAAAGTAATTTGAAATAATAATAATATTTTAAGAATGCTTGTGACAAATAGCTTTTAAGACTTTTATACCAAAGTTTAACTTAGCGATTTGTGTGAATACTTACCAGTAGATATAAAAATTAGAGCAGAATAGTTATGTCCAACTATAATGAATTAAAATATGAGGCATGGTTTGAAAGCGATGTTAATATATATTTAAAATTTAATCGAAACAGATGTTGCTATCAATAATTTTACTTATAGAGCTATACCTACTTAGAATGAATTAGAAGGGGCATTTATGATATCTGAAGTTATTAATGTAATGAATTCTAATTTTTATAATGATTTGATTTATGTTACAACCAAATTGGTGGATCAGTAAAAGGTAAATCATTCTTTATATTTAGATTTTCAATATTATCTATTTAGTTATACTTTTTATTGTTTTTTTTATAATAATAACTGAGGTTAAAAATAAAATTTATGAGAACAGCAAAATCATTATTCATTTTGTATATGTAATTCCATCCCAAACATTATTCACTGATGATACATTTGAGAGAACTCTCAGAACTTTGATCAATTTCTGATAATATTTCTATACAAAATTTATAGAAACTTTTATTTAAATTTTAAAGTATCAATTCTTATTAAAATATTTATATACTTAAATGATATATTTAAATAAAAAATAATTTGTTTTAATTTCAGGAACATGCAAGTAATCTAAAAATTAGTAAATCTTTTCTGAGAAATATCTTTGAAATTCTTAAATTTCTAGTAACAGTAAATCATCAAACAATTCTATAGATTATAGAAACAGAAAATGGATTTTTTAAAGTAAAAATAAAAAGACAATTTTCAAATAATTAATAATTAGAAATTCCTTAACTTTTAATACTATTCGAGATGACATAAAGGAGTATTAATTAAAGGAATTAGATAATGGCATAGATATTTGGTTTAAATAAAGAAAATGATGAAATTAAAAATATGATTAGATGTGTTATATGAAAAGAATAGAGCATCTAAAGATTTAAGAAGATCATCAAGATGGGTTATAAAGAATAAATAAATAATATTTTTAATAGAAATAATTTGGTTAAACTGAATTTATAAAAAGTTCTTGAATATTAATTTAAATGATATTACTAAAAGCGTGTATTGTGGGAATAACACTTTTGTAATCATTCTGCTAGGACGATATGGAATGGGAAGAAAAAAGCAAACCGAAAAGACAAACTTATGATAACCCAGTATCTGCAGTTATCTATTGAAAGGATCCTTATAAAAATCTGATACAATGGTTGAAAGATGGCAAAGCTGAAGTTTCAAAGGTTAAGATAGAAGTAAAGAGCGAAGGTTATAGAACATTAAGAGCAGCTTAATTCATTAGATAAGGTGAATGGGTTATGTTCATTCCAAGAACAAACTATTTATCATTAGAGGAAGTGAAAAAGAGTTGTTTAATAAATAGAAAGATGATTTAAATAAATTATAAACCAAACAATGTTTAGACATACTTCGTGAATCATTTGTTATAAGAAAATAGAAGGTAATTTTATATATATAATTGTATAGATAATATTCATTTTGGAAACCTTATATAGATGTTCTACCAAAAGATGTAAGTGGATTTCCTACTTATTTTGATGCTGAGTAGGATGCATTATTGAAAGGATCACCAACTCTATTTACAGTGATTAATCAAAGGAAAGTATTCAAAGAAGAATATGAAAATTTAAAAGAAGCAGTTAAAGAATTTTAGAAATATGGATATACTTATAATGATTTCATTAAATTTAGAATTTTAACAATATCTAGAAGTTTTACAGTCAAAATTGGAGATAAAGAATAATAATAATTATTGGTTCCATTGGCAGGTATTTAATTTTAAATATATTGTAGATTTTATAAATCATGATAATAATGGATTTTTGAAATATGGATATTCTAAAGAAGCAGATGGATTTTTTATGTAAGCGGCTAGAAATATTTAGATGGGAGAAGAATTGTTTTATAATTATGGTTAATGGTCTAACAAATATTTTTTTATGAATTATGGATTTGCAAGTTTAAATAATCCTATGAATCAATTTGATTTCGATATTTGTTTGAATAAAAATGATAGATTATTCAACCTAAAAATTGAATTAACTAAAGGAAATATATGTTGGGGGAATAAATTAGTAAATGAAACTGATCATGATTCTTTTAGATAGACTTTAGCAACTGTTAGATTTACATAACTTTCTAAATTAGATGACTTTTTATAATTAGAAGAAGATGTTTAAAATTTTAAGTAATTTTGGCCAGGATGGCATACTACTACTAAAACTATTGATTTGGAGAAGGCTACTTTCAAAGCATTAAAAAAAATATTAGAAACAGAATTACAAAATTTTGCTAGTACGATAGAAGATGATTAAAGAAGATTAAATGATCCATCTACTCCAGAGTTTAGAATGCATATTATAATGTTAACAATGAGAGAAAAATAGATTATTAAAAAGAATATAGATGTTTGTAATAGAATGTTAGAAGTTATTGATAAAAATTCTGAAGTAAAAAATATATTATTTATTTCTAGGAACTTAAAAATTTGATGAAATATTATCATTACAAAGAAATTATAAAATTTGTAAATAGCTAAATCATCCCTATGAAACTTGAATTAGAAGGCTTAGCATGATAAATATAAATTATATTATTGGTAGTATTTGCATATTATCAATATTCCTTATCTAATGGTTGTAATTCGTATTTTTAAAAACCAGGAAACAATAAATCATCTAAGTCATCATCATTTTACTACGATAATTATTCTTATTTCTTTTTTTATACTAATGGTGGTTATATAACATATGGCTAAGGCTATTTATTTTATGTATTAGTGAGTAAAGGTTGAGATTTACGTTCAGTAGAGAGTTTTTAAGCTTATTATTATTAATTTTATAAGTCTCTTGTTCTTTGATGCAATTCTTAAATGTAATCTTTTTGCCTTGTTTTTTTCCTATCACTCATGATATCAATATTTTAATCTTAGTCTGATTTCTACTTTTTGTCTAAAAAGAATTCTCTTTTGAATTCATTAAAATTTATACGACTACAATGAACTCTAAAGATATTTAAATAATTACTTGGACATTCTTCCTAAACAACCTTTTAAATCTTAAGATTCAAATTATCCTCCTAATTGATTCATGTAAATAATTAAGTCTTAATTAGTAATGTAACCCTTCATTCCGATATCTAATTATTTAAATAAAGCTAATAGGATATCCTTTGTTCCAATAACTTCTTTAATAAAATTTAGGTTTTTTTCTAATTACAATTATAGATGCATTATTTCACATATCCATTCTCGTTAAGCAACAGAAAGAAACTATGGAATATTCTATTTTAATGGATGATGCATATAATGCATTGCTCCAAATTACATAAATTACTATTAATCATCTGGACCTATTAGCATATACTTGAATTCAACTGATGAGATTTGATTATCATCCATGCCTCCATAACGAAGAAACATTTAAGTCAATTCAGTAGAATTCAAAATAATGTCCAATTTCTATAATCCTAACTGAAATTCATTATAATCTATAGTTCCATTCTTTTTAGAATCAAAGAAATCAAAAAGTAATTTAACATTGAATCTTTAATCTTATTTTAGCATCCTCTATAATTTCCAGATATTCTTATCAATAATGGAGCATTCAGCTAAATATTTTGCAAAAGCAACTTCCTCAAAATTTTAAGTAGATCTTGGCAAATTTTTGATAAATTATAGTACATATTCTTCATATCCATCATCGTATCCTTGAATGATTAAAAAATGCTTACTTTCATGAGGCATAAATGGAATATTGCTGGGATCGTTAGGATCAAAATATAATTATGGTTATCCTATTTTGAGTGAATATGGAGGATATTCATTGTTTGCTATTATAGATTCAATAATCATACTATAATTTAGAGGACGAACATCAGTCAGATAAGTTCTATTATGTAATTAACTTTAGTAAGGATCATAATATTAGTAATCAGCATAATCATCTTGGGTTTCTGTTAAAAATCCACTGTTTCTATGTGTCTTCTCATTATACTAACCATGTGTTTAAACAGGTTAATATGGATCAGGATTATGATAATACATAATATGAATAATTATAAATTATAAAAAGTCTTATTCAAAAAAGTCAATAAAGGTATTATTGTTGAGGAACATCTACTTGTTAGATCATTAATTGATAAACAATTTTATGTCATAAAAAGAACAGATATTAGTAAAATAAATGCTGACAGATTAAATGAGATCGAAAATCATATTAAGTTATTGATCAATATCAAACATCCCAGCTTGACAAAAATTAAAGAATATTTTATTGACTCTTAATATCTTGTCTAAGTCTTAGAATATTGTGGAGGTACTAAATACTTATTATTTAGAATAAATCTTAAATGAAAGACTCAACAAATAAGTCTCAGTTAATTTAGTTTGTCAATACTTACTTTAATTGTTATTTGCTTTAAATTATCTTGAGATACAATAAATTAATGTCTCATTAGATTTAGACACAATATTTTTGAATTCTTTTGGATCACTCAGAATATAATTTGATTTACTTTCACATAAAAATTGGAAAGAAGAAGTAAAATATCTTTAATAAGTTTTAAAAAAAACTAATTTGGATTGGGAATCATAAAAATCACACGAATTATCCTAAATTCTTAAATTATTTATGCAACCTAATCCACCAAGTGTTTAATAAATGATTAATCATCCATATTTATTGAAAGCAATGTTTGATTTTTGTAAATAATAAGATTTAGAAGAATAAGCTTAATTAAATTAAGAAAAGTTAATTAAAGAATAAAAAAATAATAAAAGAGTTGGAAGAGCATCTACCTCTGCTAATCAAAATCGATAAAAAATATCCTAATAATCTCCTGTCTAAAAAAAGAATTCAAAAGATAGACCATAAACAAATTAATAATAAAAAAATGAAGCTGAATCATAAGTTAAATAACAATTACCTATTAAAAATTAAATGCCTCCAAAACCTTTAAAATAAAGAAATAATTCTTAAGATACTGTTATCAATGAATCAATTTTAAATTAAGATTTACTTATGACCAAAGGTAAACAAGAGTTACAGGAATTATTAAAAATCTACAAAGATTAGCTTAAAGAAAGTAGTAAACAATATAATCCTTGGTTAAATATGTCTGAAATTAAGGAAATCACTGAATATGACACAACTACTAATCTAAATCAATAATCATGAAATATTTATAAGAAAATAAAATTAATTAATTATTTTCTTAAAATAATTATCAAACTATTATTTATTTCTTCTCTCAATTATAAGTTATTTTGACAATATATATTCTAAAAGAAAGTAATTAAGATGTTTTCAATAAGTATTAGTATCTCGATTGCAATTTTAGTTTTATTACTAGAATAAAATTTTTAGAATTTCACCAACTAAACTTTTGTTATTTATCATAAAATATTTCCTGTTTATAATTACACAATTATAAAATGGTATATAAGAATAAAATTTGAGGAAGTAAATTAATTGAATTATTCTTTAGTTTGTATTTTAGACAAAACTAGAAATAATAAATATTAATAACTAAAGAAGTCATATAAAAAAGAGTTCAATAGTCAATCATCATCATGATGATGAATCTATTAGTGTTAAATATTGCCTTTTAGCATAGCTGGTTATCTTTGAGGGGAAAAAATAGACAGCAATGCATATGCAGTAAATAGTAGGAACATAATGAATGCTAGTCCCATAGATGATGACGTATTCGATGTTGTGGTACTGTTATTTGCTAATTGAATAATCAAAAAATCAATTACTAATGTTGCCATTTTCATTTAATTATCCATTTAGATTTGCTATTGATTGAAAGATCTAATTTGCATGACTAACAATAGATTCACATAAATCGTTGTTCATTTGAAAAATTAATATTTAATAAAATTCCAGAAAGCAAAAAAAACATTTTATAGTATAAAATACGTAATAAAATTTATTAAATTATCTCGTTTTTAATTGTTTTATCAATCATTTATAATAATATTGTTTAATATAAAATACATAATCAATATAATTAACATCACAAAGAAACATAATTTTTTCTAGAAATCAATAGAATCCTTTTTTTGTGGAATAGTATGATTCATTAATCTACTTTATTTTGGTTATTATTAATCTATTTTTTCATCTTGAATAACAACAATTTATTCTTTCTTCAGATGTTTATGCAATATTTGAGTGAGTTTTGAAGAATAATTACCATCTATAATAAATGAATTGAATTACCTGTTTCAATTATTTAGACTGCTTATATTAATTCCTATAATTTAACAAATATAGTTTGATCATCTTCTTTAGATAAACATATAAATTTTAACTCTTTGTCACATATCGCATACATATAAAGATCATCTTTAAAAATTTTTTGATTTCCCTATACATTTTTTACATCCAAACTTCTTTTCTTGATAATATTGCTATAATCATCTTCAGAATCAGAGAATTCTGCTAAAATAAGAGTGCCTCTAACAATTATAGTATGCAATATCATTAATTGATTAAATAATTTAATGGAAGAGAAAGTGTATATATCAGAGGAAGGAATGAGATAACTATTGAAAGAATTCGATGTAAAAGATCCATTAAAAAATGTCTTATGGACAACTAATTATCGTATGGAATTACCAATAAGGGTCAAAAAATCAGGTCCAGGAAGTGAAATACCAATTACTCTTCCAGAATAATTTAAAAATGATTGCACATAATTTGCATAAAAGCCAGCCTTAAGTGTTAAAAGAAATAATAAATGGTAAAATTAGAATTTAATAAATAGGATTACTAGAACATATGAAGAATATTATAATGAATCAATGTAATTTGCAAAGGCTTTAATAGCATATGGAATAACAGAAATGAGTGCAGTCAACATAATTGGTTTTAATGCTCCAGAATGGCATATATCTTTTATGGGAAGCATTCATTCTCACAATTTACCTGTTGGAATTTATACTACGTAAGAGATAATATTAATACGTATTTAGAAATAATCCAGATGCATGTTTCTATGTATCAGAACATTCAGAATGCGAATTAGTTGTTGCAGATACTAAAGAATAATTACGCAAGTATTTGAAAATTTGGGATAAATTGCCTCGATTAAAAGGTATTGTCTTATATAATGATTAAATTCCAACATCTGAAATCCCTGAATAAAGAAAGTCATAAGTATTTAAATGGAAAGACTTTATTGAAATGGGCAAAAAAGCTGATTTGATGGGCTCTGTAATGGAAAGAGTATCGAAATTACGCCCAGGAAATTGTGTCACTTTAATTTATACATCTGGCACTACAGGAAATCCAAAGGGGGTTATGTTATCACATGATAATTATGTCTTTACAATAACATAATAAAAGAGGAAGTATGTGATGCACGGGAATGGAGAAATGAGATTAGTTAGTTATTTACCATTGAGTCATGTTGTAGCATAATTGATAGATATTATCGGTTTTGCAAGATGGGGGGCACATTTATACTTCGCTAATCCGGATGCATTATAAGGATCTCTTATTCAAACTCTCAAAGAAGTTAGACCTACTTTATTTTTTAGTGTACCAAGAGTATGGGAGAAAATTTATGATTAAATGTAATAGATAGCAAAATCAAATGGAGCTATAAAAACAAAAATAGCCACTTGGGCCAAATCAATAGGTAAAGAAGGTACCTTTGCATAAACTCATGGTTAAAAACCTCCTCTTTGTTTTGGATTGGCAGATAAATTAGTTTATTAAAATGTTAAAAAAGCATTAGGATTAGATCAGGCTTAATATATGATATTTGGTGCAGCCCCTTTATCACCAATTATAAGAGAATATTTTTTAACATTGAACATGTATTTAATCAATGGTTATGGAATGAGTGAATGTGGAGGTGTGTAAAATATGGCAGATCCTTTTCATTTTGATAAATTTGATGAATTATTTATAAATAGTACAGGTAAACCTATGGAAGGTACTGAACTAAGAATTGATAATCCAGACAAAGATGGAAATGGAGAAATATGTTATAGAGGAAGACATATTTTTATGGGTTATTTTAAGGATGAAGAATCTACAAGGAACACAATAGATAATCAAAGATGGTTGCATTCTGGAGATGTTGGTAAGATTGATAAGAATGGAAATTTAATGATAACAGGAAGGATAAAAGAATTAATAATAACAGCTGGAGGTGAGAATGTAGCTCCAGTGTTAATTGAAGATGAAGTGAAAAAGAATATTAAGATTGTATCAAATTGTATGGTTATTGGAGATAAGAGAAAATATTTATCAATACTTTTAACATTAAAGCATTAATTAGCACCAGATGGATAGTAATATAATAATTTAATGTTAAAATAGACCACTTGATAAATTGAATGAAGATGTCCTTGCTGTTTTTAAGAGTCTTGGTTCAACAGCTACAACAGTAGAAGAAGCCAAGAATGATAAAGTAATTACAAATTATCTTTAGTAATTGATTGATGAAACTAATACTAAGTAATTATTATTGAATATATATTTAAGAGTTATTTCTAAAGCTTAATATATTAGGAAATGGACTTTAATTCCTGGAGATTTTAGTGTTGATGGAGGAGAATTGACTCCAACATTAAAATTAAAAAGAAGAGTTGTAGAATAAAAATGGCTAGATGAAATTGAAAAAATGTACTAAGATGCCAAGTTGTGAAATTATTAATAAAATATAAATAAAAAAAGTTAAATGGATTAACCAAAAATTATTGTAGCAGTCAGGAAACGTCCCTTATCTAAGAAAGAAAGTAAAGAAGGTTAGAAGGATATTGTTGAAGTTTAGGGTAATACAGTTGTTGTTCGAGAACCAAGGTATTGTTAAAATGATTATAATAGAGTCAAAGTAGATTTAACAAAATTCATTGAAGAATTCAATTTCAATTTCGATGCTGCTTTTGATTAATAATATACAAATGAAGATTTATATTAATAACTAGTAAAACCAATGGTATAAGCAGCATTAAATGGAACAAAGATTACTTGTTTTGCATATGGATAAACTGGATCTGGTAAAACATATACAATGTTGGGTGATTAGAATGTGGTAGGAATATATACATTAGCTGCATATGATTTATTTTAATTGATATCAAATTCTTTAGTGATGAGTGTTTCATTTTATGAAATTTATTGTTCTAAATTATTTGATTTATTGAATGATCGTGTTCAATTAGTTGCTAGAGAAGATGCAAAAGGTTAAGTTAATATAGCAGGTTTATCAGAAACAAAAGTACATAGTGTATAGGAATTCTAAAAAACAGTAGAAATGGGAATAAAGAGTAGAGTAACTGGATAGAATAGTGTAAATCAAGATTCTTCTAGATCTCATGCAATTTTATAAATAAATTTAAGATAGTAGAATAAAATGATAGGAAAATTATCATTTATAGATTTAGCAGGTAGTGAAAGAGGTGCTGATGTTGTTGAATATCATAAATAAACTAGAATAGATGGTGCTGAAATAAATAAATCTTTATTAGCTTTAAAAGAGTGTATTAGAGCACTTGATCTTAATAAAAATCACACACCTTTCAGAGGATCCAAATTGACTTAAGTTCTTAAGGATTCATTTACTGGAAATTGTAGAACTCTCATGATTGGTACTATTTCACCTTGTCATAAAGATGCTGAACATAGTCTTAATACTCTAAGATATGCAGATAGAGTAATTTTGATAATTCAACTATTAATTAGGTTAAGGAATTGAAGGCTCCTTAAGCTTCAAATAGTGTGGATCAATTAACAAGAGAGTTAATGCTGCCAAGATAATATATTATGAATAATTATCTATTTGAAAGTCCTTAAGCTGTTAAATCTGTTTCACCTCCTAAATTATTTGATCATGATAATGCAGACTTATATTAAGATGAAATTTAAATCAAATCTAATAGAAATAGTAATCTTAAAGATAAATATGATGAACTTATCTAATAAATCTTAGATGAAGAAAGAGCTCTTAAAAAGGCTCATAGAGATCACATTGATGATTTTATTGAATTGGTTAATGATGAAATGAAAATGTTATAAACTGTTGATCAACCTAATTCAGATATTGAAGAATATGTTGATGGTCTTGATCATGTATTAAGATTAAAAATTGAAAAGATTATGAGGTAGATTTAACATTTTTATTTCTTAGATTGCGTAAAAAATTGTAATCATTTAAATAGCATTTAATGGATGAATAAGATTTAGCTCATTAATGTCAGACTCATTTCTATCAGAAACCACACTAAAACTGATTATATAATTATATTTATAATAAATTACATGCAAGATAACTAAGAACCAGAACCTCCAAGTCATTTCTAAATTTGGTAGTATATTTTTTATTTATTTAGGCTAACATTTATTGAAATGGTAGCTGTGTTAGTTTGCCTAGCTAGTAATATGGTCAAATTACATAATATGAAAAATAAGAATCTGAAATTTTGGTTTCTGGTGAGTGTGAGTGCGTCGAGTGCCTTCAGGGGTATGAGTCTCCTTCTAATAATGGAATAGCCATAAGGCATATGGTTAGACTTTCTATACACAGCACCAATCCTAATCTGGATCCAATCTTACATCATATTCATAGGACATTTAGCCATTTGTATATGTGTTCTTGCAAACAAGGATACTAATATCATCTAGTACTCCATATACTATAGTCCTCTTTGTCTAGGTAAGTTGTTTATAGACACTTAGTCTTATCTTATGTTTACTTCTTAATCAAGGATGGATTCTTGGAAAGAGTATTAATTCTTTAATTTTTACTTTATGCCGCACTTATTATCGGATGCTTATACTTTAGCAATAAGTTATTTTCTGATGTACTAAAACCTAACTATTGCAGCTAGAAGATGATGATTGGATTGTACCTTTCCTTACATAAGTCAACAAATTGATCTAAACAATATCAATAAGTTTGGCACTACGATTGCTTATTTTTTTTTTAATCTTTGCCAATTATGTTAAATTAAACATAGATTTAATTCTTATAGTATTTTTTCTATTTCATTCAAATTTAGGAAGTATTTATGGGTGAATTAGTTCCATATTATGCTTTGACTTTTTTCAAAATACCTCCTCCTAGACATGATAATGATTCCAGAGCTGGAACTCAAATGGAGTTACAAAACTTAGAAGGGCCACTTCTGAAATGATAAACATTATAATTTATATTTAGTTTATATAATATTTACAATATGTCTTCTTTATCATTTAAGACATCTATGCGAAATCAAATTTATTTAATAATAACTTGATATTTTGATAAGGTTGCAATCTATGTAACATAAATTAAAATCTTTTTAAATCTTTTATAATGAAATTTTTATTTATTATATTTTTAGAATTGCTTAATTAATAAAATTTGATAATTGATATTCGTGTTTTTTTAAGCTATATAAAAATGCTTGTTTACTATCACATACTAAATAAAATAAATAATAAATACAATTTTATTTATTTATAAATCTAATTTTATCAATCATGAGTTTTAATTTAATTTATGAAGTAATTTAA
This sequence comes from Paramecium sonneborni, assembly GCA_905182985.1. Classification (NCBI taxonomy): domain Eukaryota; phylum Ciliophora; class Oligohymenophorea; order Peniculida; family Parameciidae; genus Paramecium; species Paramecium sonneborni. The sequence goes on along the minus strand of CAJJDN010000024.1, from coordinate 479,059 downwards.
ATTCAATATCATCTAAATTAACGATATTATAATTATATTATTTGAAATCAAATGTCAACTTCAACTATTCAAACAACTTCTAAAAATGAATTGGTCAAATGGATAAATGAAACTTTTAAAGTAATTGATTTATTCTCTATATTATCAGTTAACTATTACTTAATTAGAGACTCTTGGCAGTGGTAGTACATTTTGTTAGATATTTGAATATTTATATCCTAATTCAATTTAAGCAAATAAAATTCTTTGGAAAGCTAATAAAGAAACTGATTATATAAAAAATTTCAAAACCTTAGCAGATGCTTTTACAAAATTTAATATTTAAAAATAATTAGATGTAAGCTATTTTATTAATTTAGATCCAATCTCTTTCAAAAGCAAAGTATTTAGATGTTTTGGATTTAGCTTAATTCATGAAATAAAAATTTGATAAATAAGCAGAAAAGAGAGAAAATTATGATCCTATTGAATTTAGAAAATAAGAGGAAAGAAAGGTTTTTACTCCAACAAATAGAAAAACTTTTTAAGCTCTAAAAGATAAAACAAATAATGAGAACACTTAAACTGCTACTCATTCTTTGTTAGTTAAAAGACCTCTTTCAAAAACAACCTCTTGGAAAACTACAAAAACTACATAAACTAAAACCCCTGAACTAAGTTCAATTACTGATATTCTAAATAATGCAGAAGACGATGAGGCAACAAAAGTAAAGAAAATAAAGTCACTATTTGTCTGAAATTAAAATTAAATATATATTAAAAATAAAAAAAATATTATGTTAAAATTATATGTATTTATTGGTTTCTTAAATTATAAGAAAGTATAAGTTCTTAAATTAATTGTGGATTTATTCTAGATTTTAGTAATCTATTTGATTTGATTAAATAACAATAGCAAATCCTAAGCAAAAAAGATAGAGATAATTTCTACAAGAAGATGAGTAATTAATGTTANTAATGATTCCAGAGCTGGAACTCAAATGGAGTTACAAAACTTAGAAGGGCCACTTCTGAAATGATAAACATTATAATTTATATTTAGTTTATATAATATTTACAATATGTCTTCTTTATCATTTAAGACATCTATGCGAAATCAAATTTATTTAATAATAACTTGATATTTTGATAAGGTTGCAATCTATGTAACATAAATTAAAATCTTTTTAAATCTTTTATAATGAAATTTTTATTTATTATATTTTTAGAATTGCTTAATTAATAAAATTTGATAATTGATATTCGTGTTTTTTTAAGCTATATAAAAATGCTTGTTTACTATCACATACTAAATAAAATAAATAATAAATACAATTTTATTTATTTATAAATCTAATTTTATCAATCATGAGTTTTAATTTAATTTATGAAGTAATTTAAATTCAATATCATCTAAATTAACGATATTATAATTATATTATTTGAAATCAAATGTCAACTTCAACTATTCAAACAACTTCTAAAAATGAATTGGTCAAATGGATAAATGAAACTTTTAAAGTAATTGATTTATTCTCTATATTATCAGTTAACTATTACTTAATTAGAGACTCTTGGCAGTGGTAGTACATTTTGTTAGATATTTGAATATTTATATCCTAATTCAATTTAAGCAAATAAAATTCTTTGGAAAGCTAATAAAGAAACTGATTATATAAAAAATTTCAAAACCTTAGCAGATGCTTTTACAAAATTTAATATTTAAAAATAATTAGATGTAAGCTATTTTATTAATTTAGATCCAATCTCTTTCAAAAGCAAAGTATTTAGATGTTTTGGATTTAGCTTAATTCATGAAATAAAAATTTGATAAATAAGCAGAAAAGAGAGAAAATTATGATCCTATTGAATTTAGAAAATAAGAGGAAAGAAAGGTTTTTACTCCAACAAATAGAAAAACTTTTTAAGCTCTAAAAGATAAAACAAATAATGAGAACACTTAAACTGCTACTCATTCTTTGTTAGTTAAAAGACCTCTTTCAAAAACAACCTCTTGGAAAACTACAAAAACTACATAAACTAAAACCCCTGAACTAAGTTCAATTACTGATATTCTAAATAATGCAGAAGACGATGAGGCAACAAAAGTAAAGAAAATAAAGTCACTATTTGTCTGAAATTAAAATTAAATATATATTAAAAATAAAAAAAATATTATGTTAAAATTATATGTATTTATTGGTTTCTTAAATTATAAGAAAGTATAAGTTCTTAAATTAATTGTGGATTTATTCTAGATTTTAGTAATCTATTTGATTTGATTAAATAACAATAGCAAATCCTAAGCAAAAAAGATAGAGATAATTTCTACAAGAAGATGAGTAATTAATGTTACATAGCCAATACTTTAATAAAGTTAATGAAAAAATTTTGGACTTTATCAATATATTAAATCAAATACATTAACTATAATTATAATTATAATTAAAGTTACTAAGAATATAAATACTACATCCTTCTGATTTAAATTAATAAACCTTATATATTGGCAATTATTACTATGTTCATTAAACGAGATCAATATTAATCTATAAATAAAATGAATAGTTTAATGAGTTGGTAGATAATTAAAATTGGACAAGAAATAAAATTATCGAATATCCATATAATTATATATTTATTTTAAATCATTGTTTCTATTTCTTAGCATGATTCTCAACTAGATCATAAGCTTATTGGACAGTTTTAATTTCAGAAATTCTAAATAATTGTATTTTATAATAATTACCTTTTACCCTTTCTGACAGCATAAGCAGCGTCATATTATTCTTTATATTCTCTAGTTTAGATGAGTAATTATTCAGTGAGGCTGAGATCTCTATTGATAATGGTTAATCTTTTTTCCAAAAGAACCTTAAATAGATAAGAATATTACTTTGTCATTAGTTCTTTTTTTAATTAATTAAGAAGTGACTTCAAAATCTTTAGAGAATCTTTCTCTCAATTCAGCAATTTCTTAGAGAACAGTTTAGAAAGTAATCTAAATAAATAAAAATTAATACTTAGCTTTATGTTTCTTATTCATCTTCTTATTGCATTAAAGCAATGACAGCATTTCTAATATGTTCTAATTTATCAATAATTCTTTTAACAGTTGGAACATCAAATTTAGTTGTCAAAGCTACCATAATAGCAATTGGATGATTATGTCCTAATTCCCTTTTAATTTTTTCAACAATTTCAAATTATTCTGTTTATAATAATGATTTTCCTTCTTAATCAAAAACAGCAACTTATAATTTAGGAATGATTTCATTTAAAGCTGCTAAAACTTTACTATTATTCTCTTGTCTAGCTTAATATGATGCAGCTTCTTATGCTCTTGTTTATCTTAGTTATTCTTCTTTACCATTAAGAATATTCAATTATTCAGTAAGTGCATCTAATTATAATTATAAACCAACAAGAATTTGATTTAATTCATTTAATTAATTATTTTTATCTTGTCTCTCTTTTGTAAGGTTTCTTAAAACAATAATCAACCATTCAATGTCTAATCCTAAAGTTGTTGTTCTCTATTAATTTCTCTAAATATTACATGGGCATATTCAAGATCATCGTTAAGCTAATCTCTTTTCATTTACTCCAATAAATCTCCTACTAATGAAACAACTTCAGAAACTTTTCCTCCTTAACTTAGTTCCAAATCAAGTAAAAATGTAAATTCTGTATGTTCTGTTTTGATTGCTTTTATTTCCTTTAGCAAAATTGGGACTCCTGATTCCAATTCTACACAATTGATTCCAAAAATTAACAATCCTAATATGAGGAAAGCTTTCATTATTTTATTAATAATCAATAAAAACGGAATTTAATCATATAAATAATAAAAAAAAAATTATCATTTCGCTTCCCTTATCATGGATTCTCATACATAGGGCATTAATGTACTTAAACTTTCCAAGAATTTATACAGAATGATATTAAACTACAAATAATAATAATTGACTAATCATTTATATAAAAACTAAAAACATATATTGTTAAGCTTAATCTTAAGGAAAGAAATCCTTTAAAACATAAATTAACTTTTTTAAATTATCCTGTATATCCAGGACATTTAATATTTATAGAATGGAGGAAGATTCTCATTATAATATTCTCCTATTCCTCTAATCTTCAACATTACTAAACTTCTAAATTATAAAGAACTTGGAATTGCAGAAATATGTCATCCAAAATTTCCTTATTAAATCCACTTAATTATTCTAACTTTAATTTATGGTAATGGTTAACCTTATATTATTTGAATATTTTCATCAAGAAAAGGATAATTATATAAATTTAATGCTTACTTAGATGGATTATTTAAATCAAGATATTAAATGATAAATATATTAAAATTTATCTAATAATTAAGTTTTTTATTGTACTGTTTTCAGATTTTTAAGATTAAATAAATAACTTAATTTATTTTATCATCATAAATATTACTATTTGATAATTTTCATAGTTTTTATATGATACAAAATATTTCTGCAAAAGAATAAAGGGAATTCATTTCTTATAAATTTAATTTTTATGAAATATTAATATGAATATTAAAATAGAAAGTAAAATTTATCGAAAACACTTGAATAATTTGTGAACTATAAAAATGAACATGGTTATTAATAAAATCTAATAAAAAATGGAATATAAATCGTAGTATTTAGATTAAATAGGATTTTCTTGTATAAAAAATATATAATTTATAAATGAGTGAAAATTAATAAGATGACCAAATTAGCCCTTTGGATTTTGGAAAATATCATTCAGAACATAAGAGAGATCATCGAGAGATTAAATCTATGCCAACAAAACTTAGTGAGCCAAGAGGGAGTATACAATATCCTTAACATGTGTCTGTGGCTATAGAAGATGATACAAGTTCGCAAAATGAATCAAGATGGTATGCTAAGAATAATTAATATAAATTACTAATTGGAAATGAAAGAACTGGGTTTGTTAAAAAAGTATAAAAATAAATAGTAAAAGGTCTATTCAATAATGATAATATAATTACTTTTAACAGTGGGAATGTGCATAATATCATATTTATCAATTGAATACAGAATGTTCTAATTATAAAACAATGGTTATGCATATTTGGCATTAGGGATTGCAATATTAATTGAATTGGTTCTTTTTTGTATACCAAAATTTGCTTGGAGAGTACCCTATAATTATATACTTTTATTGATATTTACAATTTGCGAGGGTTATTTGATTTCAAATATATGCAGTTATGTATTTGATAAATATAGTTAGAATGGTGGTAAAATGATTTAATTATAAAAGGTTTTATTGTACTAATGGCTGCTGG
>CAJJDN010000024.1:323299-473540 GCA_905182985.1 Paramecium sonneborni | reverse complement strand
TTAGATGGATTATTTAAATCAAGATATTAAATGATAAATATATTAAAATTTATCTAATAATTAAGTTTTTTATTGTACTGTTTTCAGATTTTTAAGATTAAATAAATAACTTAATTTATTTTATCATCATAAATATTACTATTTGATAATTTTCATAGTTTTTATATGATACAAAATATTTCTGCAAAAGAATAAAGGGAATTCATTTCTTATAAATTTAATTTTTATGAAATATTAATATGAATATTAAAATAGAAAGTAAAATTTATCGAAAACACTTGAATAATTTGTGAACTATAAAAATGAACATGGTTATTAATAAAATCTAATAAAAAATGGAATATAAATCGTAGTATTTAGATTAAATAGGATTTTCTTGTATAAAAAATATATAATTTATAAATGAGTGAAAATTAATAAGATGACCAAATTAGCCCTTTGGATTTTGGAAAATATCATTCAGAACATAAGAGAGATCATCGAGAGATTAAATCTATGCCAACAAAACTTAGTGAGCCAAGAGGGAGTATACAATATCCTTAACATGTGTCTGTGGCTATAGAAGATGATACAAGTTCGCAAAATGAATCAAGATGGTATGCTAAGAATAATTAATATAAATTACTAATTGGAAATGAAAGAACTGGGTTTGTTAAAAAAGTATAAAAATAAATAGTAAAAGGTCTATTCAATAATGATAATATAATTACTTTTAACAGTGGGAATGTGCATAATATCATATTTATCAATTGAATACAGAATGTTCTAATTATAAAACAATGGTTATGCATATTTGGCATTAGGGATTGCAATATTAATTGAATTGGTTCTTTTTTGTATACCAAAATTTGCTTGGAGAGTACCCTATAATTATATACTTTTATTGATATTTACAATTTGCGAGGGTTATTTGATTTCAAATATATGCAGTTATGTATTTGATAAATATAGTTAGAATGGTGGTAAAATGATTTAATTATAAAAGGTTTTATTGTACTAATGGCTGCTGGTTTGTCTTTAGCAGCAGTTATAGGATTAACTTTATATGCTTGTAAGACTAAATCAGACTTTACTACATAAGGAGCTTTATTATTTATGTGTACTACATCTTTGTTACTATTCGGAATAATGGCTGGAGTTTATTACTAAAATATAATTAACCTTCTCTATTCTTTAATTTGTTGTCTCTTATTTGGAGCTTATTTAATATATGATACATAATTGATTTTAGGTGGAAGTGTAATATATATCGATATTTCATATTATAGACTCATAAATTATCAATTGATGATTATATAATTGGATCAATGATTATTTACATAGACATAGTGTACTTATTTGCACATATTTTAATGGTATTGATAGCATGTCTTAGATGAAGTTTTATTTGTTTTAAATTTACATAAATATTTAATTACTCATCTTCTATATGGAGCTAAACTACTTCTTCTAACTTCTTCTACTTCTTTCTCTTTTTCTTAAACTCTAGCTCTGAGACTCTCAATCTCAGCTGATTACATCTATTAATTAATTTTAGAATTACCACAAAATGAAAAAAGAGATCTTAAATTTTTCTAGTTTATGCTCCTCCATCTGCATATTAAAGTCGCCATTATTTTAGTTCAGCCTCATTAACATCTATGATTCCTTATAATCTATCGATTTCATTTGATAATATTCTAATCTAAAATATATATTATTTATATCATTTACATTTTCTTCATATTGTTTTAACTATATTATTTATTATTCCAATTAATAACATTTCTTTTTCAATTAATCAATTTCATCTTATCTATTCATTAATAATTAATTTAATCTTTCAATTTCTGTAGATAACATAGCACATCTATTCTCTAATTCAATATATTTAGTTTTATATAGTTCTACTGAATTATATTTCTGTTTTAATTCATCATATTATCTTTAAAGTATATTATACTATGATTCTAATCTCTCTTTCTCTTTTCTTATTTCATCTTATTCTGTAAAAGCTTTTCTTAATTATTAATTTACTCTCTCCAACTCTTAATTACTAATTTATATCTTATTTTCATATCTTTAAATTTATGTTCTATAATCTTCAATCTCTCCATTTCTTAATCGTAATTATTCATTTAGTCTTTAATTCTCTGTAGTCAAACTTATTATTTTTTATTCCAATATTTAACAATTTTCTTAAAATATTTTTAAACTAGATAATTAACTTTCTAAATTATGTCTTTTACTCTTTTCTTCATCTTATAATTTTTATAATAAATTATTTCTATCTAAAGCTTTATATAATTAATCATCTTTAATTTTTAATTAACTTTAATAATGAGAAATTTAATTTGTCAATTGTTCATTTTCATCAAAGATTTCTGCTTAAACTTAAGTTAATCTATCAATTTCAGAACAATGTAAAATAATTCTTATAAGTGATTATTTCCATTTATCTTCTACTATTCTATTCATTTAACTTAATTCAGAATAAGCTTATTCTAATCTTCTGTATTTTGACATCCATTCTTCTGTTTCTGTTGATTTTAATCCCATACTTTATTTTAGTTTTTAAATATCACCCATCATCTATCTTCTTTAATCATCAAATTCTTAAGACTTTTATTAAAATAACATTTTCTATCTTTCTAATTCTTATGATATCATAGCAATTGTATTTTCATATTCAACTAGTTTTTTATTCTTCATTAATGATTCTTATAAATCATATTCTAAATTAGTATATTTTCTTTTCCATTCTTCAATCTGCTTCTATAAGGATTAATTAATTTATTCTTGATTATTCATCTCTTTTTATAATTAATTTTAATTTATTTATAGATTTTATAACTCCAATTATTTTTATCTTAATTATTCTTACATTCTATCAATTTCTTAAGTTAAACAATTCAACTTACTTTTTATATCATTATATTGAATTGATTTATTTTTAAATTCTTATTCATAATGTTAAGATTTCTATTTCCATTCTTCTAATTCATGAATCTTTTATCTTAAAATATTATTTAATCTTTCTATTTCAGAGGTTAACAATTCAATTCTGTTAATTAAATCTTGATTATCCTACTCTAAATTATTATTAGATTATTGCAATTAATAATTTTTCATTTTTTAATCTTCTAAATTATTGCTCATTTATTAAAGCATATCAACTTAATCTTTTAATTACAATTACAATGAATCTAATTTAGTTAATTTCTATTTCATTTCTTTACATTAATTATCAGAATCAAAATATTTTTATCTCCATTCTTCTCCTTATTTTATCTTTTCTCTTAATACTTAATTGAGTCTATCAATCTCTCCTTATAAAAGAACTATTTTATTTTACATTTAATCTATAATTTAATCCTAATCCTTATATTTGATTAATTCATTTTAAGTTAAAACATAAGCTTAATTAAGTTAATCATAATCTTTCTGTTTTTTATCAAATTAATTTTATAAAGATCTTAATTCATTTCTCCATTTCTCAGCTTCTTAAGCCATATTATTATATCTAACTTTGTTCATTTCTAATTCTTCTAATTTTTATTTCAATAAATTGTTCAATCTCTCAGTTTCACAAACAAGCATCCCAATTTTATTTTCCAATTAAACTATTTTATCTTCTTATTATTTGTATTATTAAAATTCAGTTTCATATTGATTTAGCTCTACTTAATAATATTCTATTGCTTATTATTTATTTAATAATTATTCTCTAAGTTTTTATAATTCATTTTCCTAGTTATAATTAATCAAATTGATTTACATTCATTTCTTTCTAATTTAATAACTGACTCTTTAAATCGTCGATTTCTTTTTATTACTTTGAATTTCCAACTAAAAGTTATTGCTTCAGTGAATCATTTTCATTTCTGTATTTTTCTTCATTATTAAAATATCTAATCTTCCAATTCTCTATTTCCTCACTATACTAAGAGGTTGTAATCTCAACTTCTTATCTTAATAAATTTTCATTATAATGTACCTGAACATACTCTCCTAATATTGCATTTAGATTAGTCTAGCTTATAAATCTTCTATTTATTTTTCATAACTATTTCTATCTAATAATTTATCATCCATCTCCTTTATTCTATACTTTAGTTTATCATTTTCAGCCACAAATCTTTCTACTTCACAAGCCATCAAAAAACAAACTATATCAAGGTTTTTACCTAATTATTATCTGGCTGGAGGAGGGTTATTTATTTATGATGAATAGATATTATTTCCTGACCTTTTTATTAATAAATACAATTATTTACATTGATCTTTTCATTTAAGATACTCCTAAATTTTAAGTCACTGAAGTACACTATCTGATTGTACTTGTTATCACCTTTGATGAAGATTATTATGTAAAATATTCTTTATTTTAAGTAACTGGTTCTAATGGAGATCGACTATATGTATTCATTTTAAATTCAAATTATTAATAATAAAGATCGTTAATTTTACTTTAACATAAAAATTTGTCAATCTTATATCATTTCTATTCTTAAATGATAATCTACAAATTAATATTAATTCTAAAACCATCTAAAAATAAATAGATTCAATTTAAATAACCATAAAAATTTCAAAAAATACTTTTATTTTTATTACAAGTATCCTTTTTCAATTTTTATAATTTTTTTTATTCTCATATATACATGATAAACTATTGGATTAAATTTAGAAAAATTATAAACATTCTTTATTATATTTTATTGGTTGTTATAAATTAAATGCTTAAATAGAAAACAAGCAACCCAAACAGTATTATATTGATTAATTTAGATAAGGTTACTGGATACAAGGTTGAAAGTCAAATTAAACCTAAGATGATCATAAATGAAACCAAATAATTAGGACATACAGAATCTGATTAACAAGATTTTTTAATGGCTAGCAAATAAAATCCTAGTTAAATAGTTACACCTAATAAAATAAAGAAAAAGAAAAAGAAAAAAAGTAAGAAATCTTTATAGAAATCTAAAACTGAAATACAAAAAAGTGGATATAAAACAAAAAAGTCTATTTCTTAAGTATTTCCTTGGGGTGTGAATTAATAGCGACTTCGCAATTACATTTTAGCTGAATAATAGAAATATTATAATGCTATATAACGTCGAAATACAAGAACAACTGTAGATCTTAAAGAAAGAAGAGAATAAATGGGTACATCATTTTTAAACTAATTTGCAGAAAAGAATCTTAAATCAATAATTAAAAGTAATATGATTTATTAAGCTAGAGAAAAAGTCTATTCATGAGGATAATCCATCTAAATAAAAATTAAAAATACCATCTACTTTGTAATAATAGTACAAATAGTTAGTAAAGAAACCTAAAAATTTTAATATCTTACCTAATAGACTAAAGATAAGTACAATTCATTATCCTAGTCCTTCTTAGAAAATATAAAGAAGAAACAGAAGTCTCTCTTAAGGTTAGCATAATAAACCTGTTTAAAATAATAGAATTAGAACAGGTTCTCTCCATGAAAAGACTAATTCTTTATTTGAAGCAACTGCTTAGAAATTGAAATTCAAAAAATAATAGAAATAAAAAAAGATAGTTATATAATATTAAAATATAGATGAGAATTTTACTAATATGAATCAAAGAGCATTTAATTCTTAAAAAAATGAATCAAAACCTTAATCATCTCTTTATAAATTAATGAGTCATTCTAGTAGTAATAATATTCCTAATGACAGTGATGATGAATAAAATATTTAAGATTTAGATGATAGTTTTTACAGTTAAAAAAATATTCTAGATACTCATTCAGAAGAAGAAAAGGATGTTAAAATTAAGGAATAAAATATATTTTAAATGAGAAAATGTTCAATACCTGATATTAATAATGATGAAAATTATTTTAAGAAAGATAATAGTAAGAAGATTACTTTATCTTAGAATATTTTTTCTGTTGAAAATTAAGCTGCTATTATTATTCAAAAAATGTGGAAAGGTTATAAGATTAGATAAATGAGTTTTAAATCTAAATTTTAGGAAAAGAAAAACCATAAAACTAAAGATGGATTAAATTTGAAAAGTTTAACCAAATCTTAAATAAATAAATTAATAAAATTTGGCTTTATTAAGAAAGATTCAATAGATAATTCTTAAATTGTAGATGAATCTAGTTTCTTAAGCCATTCAAGACCTAATTCTTAGATGGATAATTAAAAAGATCTAAAAAGGTAGACAGAACCTAATTAATATTAAAAATTTATTGAAAATTTTTAAGATGATATAGATTGTTAATCTAACAAAAATAACTAATAGAATTAAGTTTCAAATAAATTTAAATAGATATAATTGTAAATTATATCTGATCATACTCCTAAAAAATTTAAGATATCAAATTAAAATTCTTAAGATGAATAAATTTAATCATAGGGAAATTAAAAATCTAGAAAAGCTAGTAAATTATCAATTGATGTAGAAGAGTAAGAAGAAGAGAATAAAGTTGATATTGGAGAAATTAGATGTGCATTTGGTTCAGAATCATTATTGAAAAGTCTTTCATAAGAATAAGAAGGAGAATAATCATTTTAATAAGATAAAGGATTATTTGAATAAACATCATTTTAAGATTTTGTTATGAATAAATTTAAAGAACTTATGTAAAGAGATAAGATGGATTAATTAATTGCTTTAAGAGAAGAAGCAGTTTAATAAAGATAATAATAAACTTTATAATAAATTGATAAAGCTTTTTAAAACAATTAAATATCTCCTAGAACATTTGAAATTTAATAAAAAAAGATAGAAAAATGGGTAAATAAATAAAAAACAGATTTAGAATAAAAAAAGAGAGAGATTTTAAAGGGATAATAAAGTGTATTTGATGCAATTGTTAAAACATAAAGAGACTTGCAATTTGTAAGATAAATGGTTTCTTAATAAAATTCATAAACATTAATAAAAATAGTGGATTCATTAAGTTAAGAATCTGCAAATTACTCTGAAAATTCTTTAAAGAGTTCAATAATAGATATTTAAATATCAAATTCTTAGATGTTATAATAATCTTAGTAAGAAGATAGGAATAAGATATATGAAGATATAGTTACAATATAAAGAAAGAGTAATAACATATTAGAGGAAAAAGAATTAATTTGTCCAGAGCCTTTTAATCTAAAAAAATTGGCATAATCTTAATTCGTAAGAAATGTTGAACAATTGAAAGAGCCATAAAAGATATCTGAGAAATGTGCTGATTCATATTCTATATTGATTTCAAATATGTTAATATAAGATGAGGTAAGTTCATTTTATACAGAAATGTAAAGAAATGGAATTGATTTATTTGAAATAATAAGCAATTCATAATTAAATCGTAGGAATTAGATTGCTTAACCAAAAGAACAAAAAATATAGGGTCTAAAAACTAATGTTGCCTAAATAAAAACATATCTTAAAAATTTAGAAGAATATTTGATAGGTAAAAATATAAAAATTGTTTATTAGATAATTTAATGATATAAATTTAGAGAATAATAAATGTTCCATTAGGTCCATCATCTAAATTAATGTTAAAGTTTCTTTAACCAATTAGAGATTCTACAGATTCAGAATTTGATTCAAATGGAACATCTCATTAAATCATTCTTAATGTAGAATTATTTGGTAAATTTGAAAGATTCTTAATGGAATAAAGAATAATAAATCATCAAAATAAATTAATTATTGAATTAGAACATATTCATAATAAAGCTATATTTGATTCTTTAAATGAAGCATTGAATCAATTTAGACCATATGGTTTAAATGGATAACCATTTTTATGGAAATCTGATCCAACTAGATTGAAAGCAAGGGAAAACTTATTAACAGATGTTCCTGGAATTATTAGAAAAGCAGCAGAAAAAGTTATTGATTGGAGTCATTATATGGCAGGAATATTAGTTGATAAAGAGGATTCTCCATTTCCAAAAACTATGTAATTAGATTAAGAAACTATAGCACAAATAAGGGAAGATAGACTTTATAGAATGTTAACTTTAGATGTATAAATTAAATATTTTTAATTTATAGATTATTGATAATGAAGATAGATGGACTAATTATGATGAAGAAACTACTGAAATCTCTATTGATCTATCAGATCTTCTATTTGATTATCTTATAGAAGAAGTAGCATTTGAGATGTATTAAAAATGATGTTTTTGTTGAATATATTAAAAAATATCAGTTTTTTTGTTTCTTCATGTTTAATGTTTAATTACTTAGAAAAGATTATTTCTTATTTATTTTACATCTATTTCATTTTATGTTCTAAATTATATAAACATTTTACTTTAAGATCTAATTCAAATTGATAAATATCAAACTTTAATTTAATAATACACTATCAAATATACCTGAATAGTTTTATAAATCTGCCAAGAAAGAGAGATCTTATCCTTTTTCCATATAATCTAAAACCCATTCCTCTTATAATTCTGTAAATATTATTTTATCTAATTCTTCCTCTGTTAATGTTTCGGCTGAGCTATGATAAGCAAACTTAATTTCACAAGAAAGTAATTGTAATTAGTCTTGAAATTTATTAATTATATCAAACATTTTAGTTTATATTTCCATTAATTGTCTTTACTTTTAATCTTATTATTAATACGAAGCTGAAAATTGAGAATTAGAATTTTTAGTCTTTTTATAACCCTAATATAATAAAATTGCTTTGGCTAAATTTGAGTGATGTTATTCCAATGAAAACCATCTCAATATCTTCTCTGTATTATCTTAATCTAATTAGAGAAAACTTATTGGTTTCTCTCCACCTAAAACATCTACTTTTTCCATCACTTTTTTTTAAAAAATCTTAAATGAACTCAATATGACTTTAATCAATTCATTCTTTATTGTCGCCCAATGTTAATACTTTCGAGGATATTAATTTAAATAATAAAATAAATGGCTAAATCTGTTTATAGTTATGAAGTCTTCATAATTTTATATTTAAATTGTTCTTTAATATTCAATTTATTACTCCTCCTAGATTTGGAAAATTAATTCAATTAAATTCTTTATATTTAAGAATAAATACTTTTCTAAATTAATCATATTATTTGAATAAATTTAATATCCATTTAAATCCTTATACTTATACTTATTTTATTTCTGATAATTTATCACTTTAAATTAATTCAATTTTTTTTTGACTCTCTATCACTACTTCTATCAATTATTATAATGAACTATTATTATTCTTCAAATCTATTTCATTAAAATCTTCTATAATCATTTACAAATTTCCAGAATGCAAATATTGCATAGATTCTAAAAGACAAATAACATCTTTTTCAAATATTATATCACCATGTAATTATGACTTAATATGTTCAAAATCTGGTGATACTTTTTTTCTTTACAATTTCATTGCAGTTTATTCTAATTAATGTGATTGACTAAAAAACTTTTCAATATTTATTTTTTTTAAGTTTTAACTCTCAATATCACTTAATAATAATTGCTATGGTAAATTAACAACTATTTCTTGAATTTTTAAATCCATAGCCTACCTTTATTTTTCAAAACTATCTTTAAATGTCAAATATTAAACATGGGCATCAATATCCTGAATGCTTATGTATGGTTCTACTTTTGGATTCAATGATTAAATAAATTTAAGTTCTTATTCGATTTTTCGAATAAACTTCTCTTTAAATTCGCTTAATGTAGGATGTTATTATTATAAATTGTTTAATTTTACTAGTATTATTTTCAATATACATTTCCCTTATTACACTTCTTAATATAAATTAATAAGATGTTACCATTATTCTTTTGATATGGATTATTATAAATTATTAAAAATTTAATCAAAAAAATCCTAAAAATTGTTATTTTAATATTTTTTAAATTAATCTATCAAAGGTATTATAAATTCTACTGCTTTTTTTTATGAGTTTACTTAATTTTGAATTGTTTCAATAAATAAACATGATTTCTAATAAATTTTATTCTTCATAGCAAAAAAATATTTGCTTTAATTAAATTATACAAATTTAAGTTCATCTTTTTATTATTTAAATTAATAATAGTTATCTTTGTAATTTTAAGGTTATTAATTTAAATAAAAAATAAGATATTAATAATGATCAAAGCTATCATAATATTCTTATAATAAATCCTTATGAATAACAATTTTATCAATAGCTGCTAGTGATAACCTATAATCTTAAATAATAAGTTAGTAATTTGATAAACATATTTAGATATCTCTTGAAACACCTTTAAAATATATTGAGGAAACTCTTTATAAATTAATCATTTTTTGTTAGAAGTCTTATTCTTACAAAGGAAAAGATTTAATTAATTATAATAATTTTGAACAAACAGATTTATATTGGTGATGATTTTAATTTATATTTCCTAATCTAAATAATTATGTATATTATTTACCTTCTTTTTTCTGAGAGAGTTTATTCATATTCTTTGGCAATTAATTCTATATCTGAGAAATGCTTTAGAGATATTGATGTAAATTCAGCTTCACTTACAATTTCTGATTCATCGAATGGTTTATGTAATCTTTCATATGCAGCCACAGAAACAACTGACATAAAATTAAATGCTTCATTAAATAAATCTCTTAATTCATCAGCTTTTGATTCAAATTAATTAAATGTATATTTGATTTCTCTTTAAAATTTTGAATAAGAAGTACATGAATCATATGAGAATAATGTAGTTTAGATATTTTTAAGTTATTAAATAACATTTAACTTTTATTGTTTAATTCTACTATGTTTTTCAATTATAGTATGTACAGTTCGGCCTTCCATTTTGATTCGATCTCTTATATTTTCTGCATCTATTTCTAATTATTAATAATATTAAGGCTCTAAATTTGATGTAGTCAATCTTGAAGTTTAAAGGTTTGATTAATTGATTGGTACTGTAGATCGAAACAATGTAAAAATATTTTCTAAATTGTCTAATTAAACCTCTTTCAATAAACTTTGCTTTGCTGGATCTTCTTAAGATATTTATTCATTTCTAATTTCGCTTTTTATTTAACCTTCAATTTTAGAAGCAGGCTTTTATTACTCAATTTCAAGAGGTGCAATATAAGATAAGTCAGGATCAATATGTAATGAATTAATACTTAACTAAGGTTATTTTTAAGTTGGCAATTATAAATGATTTTGAGTTTAATTTTGCAGAGTATTATCAAATATTCTTTTCTTTTAAGTTTATGAAACATTATTAATGTTACTTGTATTAACATAGATGTTTGACATATTTAATAATTAATAATTAATAAAATTTATGATAAAATTCTTCTAAACTTATTCATACATTTAACTATTTAATTATTTGAAGATAAATATGATTTATTTTTGCAATAATATAGTTCTTTCATATTATATATTGTTAAATTAAGGCAGTTATAAATTTAGTTTATATTCAAAATTATATAAATAAAGAATTATTAATATGATAACATTTTATTAAGTTCTAGTAATAAAAAGTAAATAAAGTTTAAGATTAAATCATATTAATAAAGACAATAATATATATCAGAAATTGAAACATATAAATTAAAAAATTAAAATCTTTATTCATTAATTAAAATAAATAATGAGAGAAAAGTGGAGAAAAAAGAGAATGCGAAGACTTAAGAGAAAAAGACGTAAGGCACGTAAGTGATAAGAGGATGTGATCATTATAAACATATTTAATTGAACATCTTTTTATATGAAATTGTAGCATTTCTTTTCAGTTCTAATTAACTAAAGGATGAATAATATCTTTAGTATCTAAAAATACTTAAGGATTTAATTGATATTAAAATAAGATGGCGAAAATTATCTAAGTATGCTTTGATAAATGCTGTTTATTAATAATTATTTAATATTTAATGGAATAAGAACCATTTCATTAAGTCTAAAACTACATTTTATGTAATATATAAACATTTTAATTAGACCGTACATTAGGATAAGGAACTTTTGGAAAGGTGAAATTAGGTTATCATACAATTGCTGATGAATATGTAAGTATAATAGTAAAAGATTCAAGGTTGCTATTAAAGTACTTGAGAAGAACAAAATTGAAAATTAGTTTGATTTAATAAGAGTGTAAAGAGAAATTACAATTTTAAGAAAAGTTAATCATCCAAATGTAATAAAATTATACGAAGTACTAACTTAATTAATATAAGATATTAGAATCTGAATAATCAATTTACTTAGTTATGGAATATGTTAGAGGTGGAGAATTATATGAATACATAATAAAGAAAAAATAGTAATGTGAATCCTAATAGAAATTAGCCTATCTGAACATATAGCTGTGCATTTTTTTTAGCAGATTATTTTTGCAATTGAATATTTGCATAATAATAATATCACACATCGAGATTTGAAACCAGAGAATTTATTATTAGATGAAAATAAATAATTGAAGGTTGCAGACTTTGGATTAAGTTTTATCTCTTCTGTCTAAGGTGGATTTTTAAAAACAGCATGTGGTTCTCCTTGTTATGCAGCACCTGAAATGCTAAGTATATATATTATAAATAATGAAGATGGTAAATAATATGAAGGTTTGAAAAGTGATGTTTGGAGTTGTGGAATTGTTTTATATGCTATGCTTTGTGGATATTTACCATTTGAACATGAAAATACAAAAAAATTATATTAATTAATCAAAACTAGTGATTTTGATAAACCTGAACATTTATCATCTAATGCAATTGATATATTAAATAAGATACTTGTAAAAGATCCTGATAAAAGATTAAATTTTGATTAAATTAAAAAGCATCCTTTTTTTCTTAGTTAAATTCCTTTACAAAGAAATAATTTAAAATTAGATGATTAAATAATAATTTAAAAGATGATAGAAATAGGTTATTCTCAAGATTAAATTACTTTTTAAATACAAGCCAATAAACATAATACTTTAACTACAATTTATTTTTTATTATTAAAAAAATAAAATCAACCATATCGTAAAAGTTTTTTTTAGAATATTTAAAATATTGCAAATTTAAAACTTGATCTAAATTAAAAAAGGTAGACTATAATTAATTTTTAACCATCGGGTTCACCAAATTTTGATAAATTAGAATTAAGACAATAAAAATTGAAATCAAGAATAAATCATTCTCCTTATCCCTAAACTTAAGTATCACAAAAATTAAAAAAAATAAATTTATCTGTATAATCAAAAAGGGTTAGCGCATAGATTGATAATACTCGCTAAAAGACATATTCAGTTTAAGATAAATATCCTGATTATCCATTATTTATAAATAATACTTTATTAGATTCTAAGTAGAAATAAATGTTATTAATTAGGTATTAAACAATAAAGAATTAGAAATTATAAGAAAATATAAAATTTTAACCACAAAAGGATATTGAGCATGGATTAAAAACAGAAATTATTAATGAGGAGATAACAAATTATTTAAAAAGTAATTTAATATAAGTAAGGTAAAGAAATAAGACATAAGCAAATAAAAATGTTGAGATTTAAAAGTTTTTTGATAAAAATTCTAAATTATAAGGGTCATATTAGGTATAATTATAGTAAATTAGATTGTATCTAAAACGCCTGAAAAATCTGTATTGGTTCCAGTTGATTTGAGTAGGACAAAATAATTGTAAAAATTTTTATTAGAAAATAAATATGCTGCGATAAATAAGAAAAGAATTGAATTAAAAGTTTAGAAAAATAAAGATATTGATTTAGATTAATTAAATAAATTAAAAGTATGATAATAATAGGTTGTTGATAAATAAAAAAATAATAACTATTTTATTTAATAATGTAAAGCTCATTATTTTCCATATTCTTTTTATGTCATTAGATTATAAAAATCATCAAATGTAACAAATCCATCATCATCTAAGTCAGCCTAGAAAGATTGAAAATAGAAATAAATACTTTTTTAAACATATGTTAGATTTCTTCATCTGTCATTTCTTCTCCTAGATCTTAAGCTACTCTTTTTAATTCATCCCAAGTGATTCGACCTTTAAAATAATAATAAATAGATATACCTTCTTTATTCCAATCATACAAATTAAATACTTTTTGAATTTATTCACGTGTATCTTTATCACTCACTTTAGCTGTAGCAAGATGTAAAAATTCTTCAAAATCAATACCTCCTGAATTGTCAGTATCTAATTCACCCAAAACTTAATAAATAAATTTATTGTGATATGTTTTTATTCCAGATGCTTCAAATGCTTCTCTTAATTCTTATGGATCAATAGCTCCTGATCCATCATTATCAAAAATATCAAATGCTTACTTAAAATTTTACATTTTCATACTTTAACTTCTAAAACTTCCTCTTTTGTTAGATGAGGAGGTTTTGCATAATCTTCAGCATTAAATACTTTTTATTTTGGAGGTGGAAGTGGTTATGGATTTCTTTATTATTATACAACTTTTGTAGTTTAAGGAGGTGGTTGTGTTTATTTGTTTTATTATCTTGACATTAATAAAATAGATATTTATTAAATAAAAGTATATAATTTTCATTATAATATGCTTACTAATTCATGATTTTCATTTAAATAATCAAAAGTTTCGATCTTTTCTATTTTATCATTAGTTTCTAAAAGTGAAATAAAAAAATGTTCTTAGTATTCTTCCTTCATTTTATTTAGCTAAATTAATTTAAATTAATTTACTATTTGCCATAAATTTAATAATTCAATTTCATTACTGATACATAAACAAATAACAATTGATGGATCAATTAATTCATTATTAATTAATTAAATATCCTAGCAACTATATGATACATGACTTTTTGAGAGATCATCAAAATTTTAAGCTGTTTATACAAAATGTGGATCAAGATATATATAATAATCTTAAATTCTTCCAACAATATAAAATGCTTTATTTTAAGCTCCACCAATAATACCATGGAAATATGGTAAAGTCATTAAATTATTTAATACTAACAAATTATCCTTATTTACATTTTATAATCCAATTCTAGCAGGTAAAAAGACAGCTATACCTTTATTGACTTACTACTAGAATTTAATATTATTTGATATTTGATTATTCAACCATTCTTCATTACCTTTATCATAATTATACATTTATTTAATTGCATCCTAAAGAATAAAAGCACAATCATAATTTATATATATATCCATATTTATAGAGTCTAATATTGATTGTTAATTTACATTAAGAATATTTAAACAATTATTCTAATATTAAAAGTATTTCATTTGGTTTATACCATTCTCCAGGTTCTTTATTAAGTTCAATTTTTGCATAATATACTATTTTTTAAATAGAAAATGGAGCATGGTAATATTTTATTTAGTTCTTATTTTTTTACTTTATAAAATCACTTAATTCATCTTCATCATCATCTATAAAATGTCTAATTAAAACTATTAATTATTCTTCTTTAGTAAAAGAATGAAAATGCTTAATTATTTATGCTAAAGCCATTTAAGCTACTCTAATCATACATCCCCAACCTGTATCTGATGTGAGAGAGCTTACTTATAAATAAAATAGAAATTAAAACTTTAAAATTTTGGAATTCTTTTTCTATATGAAAACCAAATGATTTTTTAACAAGTTTCCTTCAATTTATCCATTCTTTACTTATTATAAAAAATAGTTATCTTACCTCTATGCCTATATCGTTTTTTATTGTTTAGTTCAAAATGTGAATGATTTTATCCTTTATCCTTAACTACTTATCAACACCATAAATATATTAATTCAAACTAAATTTTGTATTATACCATTTATCAAGAAATGATCCACATAAATTTTGCATAGTAATTAATGTTATCAAACAATACTGATTTTTATATATTATTAATAATTAATGGCGAATCAATTTATTGAATATACATCCTAAGAATTTTTGCAATTACATTCTTATCTTCTAAATACAAATAACAACACTCTAGAATTAGAAAAAACTGTAATATTTTACCTATTATATTCAGTTCAAAGAAATTGAAAGAGCATGTACTACTTTTTCAACTTCTTTAAAAAAAATTGCGGAAAAACTCCACGAATTTGTGAGTAAAGGCACTGGTGATGATGACAATATTGAATGTGTTTACTAATATTTAAGCAACTTTTTACTTTAAAATTCTTAATAGTGGCAATAAACGAGTGAAAATTTAAGAAGCGAGGTTTTATTTATTTTTTAAATGTACTTTAGGTTCTTGAACCTTATCAATTAATAATGAGCAATTATAGAAATATAAACTTAAAATTATCTTCAGAAATGAAAGATTATATGGGAAACGTTTAATCTTTAAATAAACAAATTTCAGATTAATAAGAAGAATACATACGTTTAATGTAAAATGCTGATAAATGTTAATTACTTATGGAAAGAACAGTTGGTGAAATTGCTAAAGGAAACAAAGGTAAGGATGAATTAGTGAAAGCTTCAGAAAGGTAAATAAAATTAAAAGAAATTGCAATAGAAGCTTAAGAAGATTATAAAAAGATTATAGAAAAAGGAAATAAGAAATTAACAGACTTTGATATTAAGATTAAAGAGTGGTATTAATAAGTATTTTTAAATGACGAAAATAGGTAAATATTTATTTGAATTAGAATTAAATTTTCAAAGTCAATAATGTTATCACTTATGAAGAAATTAACAAATGAAACTGTCTATTCTATTTACTAAGATAAACTAAATTAATTAGAATTGAGAGTCATTTAAAAATAACCATTAGATCTTCAACATTAGATTTAAAGATTACTTAAAAAGAGTGGAAGTAAATCTTTTATTTATTGAAAGCTGAGACAGTTTAATTTTCATTATTTGATTAAATAAATTATGATTAAATTAAGAGAGGTGAATAGAAAAAAGCATTATAATTTGTTGGAAGTGAATGGACATTAATTGGTGAATAATTAACTGAAGAGCAAGCTACTAAAATTATGTAATTTATTAATGATCTTATGGAAAATTAAGAAACTTCAGATGACAGTGTTAATAATTCAAGAAATAGATCATTTTCTACATCTTCAACAAAATCAAATTAATTTATGTCTCATGAATATTTGGGAGTGAAATAATTAATGACTAAATAATCAGCTAGATCATTTTTAATTAATTTATTATAAAAAGAGATAGATAAGAGAAAAGTTAAATCATTAAATTTATCTGAAGATTCATTTAATGAAGTTAGTGCTATTTTTAAACATGTTTTCTTAATTTTAGATGCTGAATTTGATGTTGAAGAATTCTATATCTTTTTATAATTATCATATAAAATTGTAAAAGGTGATAACTTTCATCTTATTTCAAGTTTTTCTAAATTAGATATTTGGTAAAATAAATTAAAATGGAAATCTTTATATGAACATATTAAATCTACTAAATTTTAATAAAAACAAATTTTAGATCAATAATTTAATATAGTAAAAAAAGGATATGGTTTAATTAGTAAAGGATTAAAAAAAATAACTGGTGTTGTTTAAGGATAATAATATTCAGAAAAAGAGAAATATTAATAATAGAAATACATAGTTTTACATGAGATTGCAACATTCCTTAGTGAATTAAATGTTTCTCCTTAATTAGGAACAGATGTAATTTTAGAACTTGCATTTCATTCTGATATCAAATTAGAAAAAGTTTAATTAGAAAAATTATTACAAATATTGGAAGAAAAGAATGCAATAACATTCAATTCAAAATATTGTTCTGGTTTGGGAATAAAATAAAGAAAAGAAGAGAAATTTAGAAGACATGGATTAAATAATATTTAATCAAGATAAATTTATGCAATCAGATTGGCTATTAAATATTTATCATATTAAGATAGACCATATTAATTATTATTAGTATCTAAAGCCTTTAAATTTCACTTAAGATTTGCTATTGAAAAATATTACATTATTCATAATAGTCTACCATATATGGAACAAAATTAATATTACAGAGCATAAAATTTGAAAGTTTATTTAAGAACAGATTAAAATCATATGGATTATGCTCTAAAAAAATCAGAAGCTTAATAAGAAATATAATAATATGAAGAAATTATAACCATGGATGTTTAAAGATCTTTGCAATTACATTTTGAAAAGGTTCCTTCTAGTAAATTGTAATCATTTCTAAGAACATATGCATTTCATAATAAAGAAGTAGGATATTGTTAAGGAATGAATTATATAGTTGGATATCTTTATTTAACATTTGAAGATGAGGAAGTCACATATATTGTATTTGATTATATTATGAGAAACTATTTTTCTTAATATTTTGAAAATGAATTTGAAATGCTGGTATTTATTAATTATTATTTTTTATAGAAAAAAGTATTTTATTAATATGAGAGATTACTATTCTTATTTTTACCTAATTTATATCATCATTTTAAAAAAGTAAATTAATATAATTATAAAAGTAAAAAATTGATGCATCCTACTATTTAACTGCATGGTTTATCACTGTATTTAGTTAGGTATATTAATTTACATTACAATCAGCATTACTAAATATTATTTGGGATATATTTATCATTTAATAATGGAAAGGTAAAAGTAATAATATAATAACTAGGATTTTATAAATGTGTGTTATTTTTATTATATTTTTATTAAAAAGAATTGCTGTAACTAGATTTTGATTAGATACTTCACTTTTTGAGTGAAATAATAAAGAATGAATTATTTAGCCTTAAGACTGAATCATAAGTTTAAGAATATGTTTGTACTAAACTAAAAGTTCCATCAAAATCTCTAAAGAGAATAATCACAAATTAGTTTAAAGTTACAAATAGTCTTTTATAACAATTAGAATAAGAATTTAATTGTTTTTCAACAAATTTCGATTCATAATTAAAATAATTCAAATATAAATGAAATATATTTAGATTCATTAAGTAATCAATTTTAATTATTATAATATTTGCATGATTGTAAAAATTTTCAATAAAATAATTATTAAGTCTCTTTTCATCTTAACCAATATCAAAATATATTTAATGATTGATTTCTAATTTTTTTATTAGGTTATATAATGTTCCTCCTTAAATTTATTCTAAAATTAAGAATACAACATCTTCTAATTAAATAATTTCATATTTATTATTACAATTTTTTGCAAATTTTCTATGATGTTTATCTAATTAGTATTCAATCGATTTTCTTAATCCAGAAATAAAGCTAATTAGATTAAAGATTAGGTAATCTTATTATCCATCTTTTCAACTCATAAAATATTTAAAGTTTTTATCATATTTATTAATTAAAATGAGAGTACGTTTGTAATCAGAATTAGTAAAAGATTAGATAATGCCAGCTTTAGAGACTTTAAGAAAATCTACTAAGTTCTTCTCTCCTTTTACTTAAAAATAATTGATTTTGTTTTAGGATTACTTTAGATTTTTAAGTTTCAAAGAGAAAACTTAAATTACAAGAAGAGGAGAACCAGTAGATTTTCTTGGATTTGTTTTGAAAGGTTAGATACATGGATTTGTAGAAAATTAACATAAAATAACATTAGTTGAAGGAGATTGTTTAGGTCATATGGCCTGTATAAAATTGGCAGGGTAATTAATAATTTCTTATATTACAGATGTGAAGTATAATAAATTGATTATTTTGCAAAAGAAGAAGGATATATTGCTATAATAAGATTAGATGATTTAAGAATTTTATAGAAACGAGATTCAGAGTTCTCAACTTTTCTTTTTAAGCAAATTTCACTTTTCACATTGAATTCAGTCTCATAATAATTTTTGGGTTTAGAATATTAGAGTTAACCAGAATAGACTATTGTAGAAACTACTACAAAAAAAATTATGTTTCTTTTAGATTAGTTAGGTGTTAAACCAGATCCTGAACCAAATAAAAAAAAAAAAGATAAATAAATAGTAGAAGAATCAAGAAATCTAAGATTTTTTTGGAATCAATTAGATTAGAGAGATAAACGTGCATTTGTATAAAATTGCACTCTTATTGAAACTAAAACATAAGAAATTTTAATTAGAGCACATTAAGCATCAAATGTTTTTTATATTGTTTTAGATGGTGAATTAATTGAATTTTAAGAAAATTAACCATCTATTATTTACAAACAAGGAGATACTATAGGATTAAAATAGTATTTAATAAATGCAAATTAAGAAAATAATATTATTTCTCGGATGAAATGCTTATTATTAAGAATAACAAAATCAAATTTAGATGATATTGCTACTATTTCAGGTTAAAGTGCTTGTTCAATTATAACAATGCTTACTAGATTTGAGGCTTAAAAATTAAAAGAATTATTTGAAAAGTAATTCAAAGATGAATAATAAGGATTATAAAGGAAAGTAGTAGCATTAGTAGATGAACTATCTCATACATTGAAACCAATTAGTAAAAAGGATTAATAAAGTACTTCTTAATTAATGAATAATTTTTTTGAAATTGATGTGAACAAAATGAAATAAGATGATAAAAGTGCTGCTTCTTAATTAGAAAAATAAATAATTGCTCCTTTATATTTATTAGATGTATATAAAGATCTTGTTGCTAAAAGATATTATTAACCAAATGAAATAAAAGATAGAAAAGATCCTATGTTTGAAAGTGGTTTAAGCATATTTATAAGAGATAAACTAAATGAACAAAGAACATAAGCCTAAAAAAAAAAAGAAGAACTCAAAAAAGCTCGTAAATAAGGAAAATCTATTAAAGATGAGGATAATGATATAGAAATACATATGGATCCAAATTAATTAGTTTTAGAAGAACTTAATAATGATTATTACAAAATTGTTGATGAAAGAGATAAATTTTAAGAATATACCTATCTTTTAGAATAATAAATTAAATAAATGAAAGATGAATTTAAAGAAATGAAAGAAGAACATTAAAGAATGTAAACTTAAATTAGAAAAAATGAAATGCATAAAGAATTATTATCCCTAGATTTAGCTTCATAATTGTTGTAACCAACAGATAGAACAACCAAAAAGAAACATACATTATATGATAATGTAAAATTTATAATTTATTAATAACTAATAGTATCTAGTATAAGTTCAGGAAAACAAAAAATTTAAGAAAACAGTACAAGTTGCAGAGAAAGTCTTAACTATGAGTTAATTACATAAATTACAATCTTGATCTTTTATTTTTTTCAAATATTTATTTTTTTTATACTTAAATAAATGATTTATTTTCTAAATCAATTCTCTATACTACAAGTTCTTTTAGATGAATTGAAAACATATTTAAAATTTAAATAAAATTAAATTTGGTCATCAATATGATATAATAATATTTGATGATCAAAATAAATATTTGATTCATAAATTGAGAGCATAACCTTGATTTTTTACATTATCAAAGACCGCTGAAAAAAGTGACAATTAGTTTATTAATTATCAATGATATATCTAAAGAGTATTTTAGTTAATTCAAAAAAAATAAAAATTGATTAAGCCCATAATGCAGAATATAGATGAAAATTAATAAAGTCAAATCAATTAATTAAGGAGGCAATACAAATAAGAAATATACACATTATCTTAGCAATACATTAAATCTTAACAAGGTAATAACATATTAAATTTTCAAGAAATATCCGAGTTAAATGCTTAGCTAGAATAATAAAGAAAACAAGGGGATGAATTCTTGAGATTAAAAAGTAAATATGAATAGGAAATCTAAATGTATAAAAGTAGGGCTTAAACTTTAGAGTAAGAAATAAGGCAAGGGAGAGAGTAAAGGAACTCTTCAACTTAAAATGAAATAACTAGATTAACTTAGGAAATTGCAAGATATTAATCTGAAGTTTAGTTTCGATCATCAGATAATGAATTATATGAAAGAACAATTCAGACTTTAAATGATAAAATAAAGGAGATGGATAATGATATTCAAATATTGATAGAGGCTCATAATTAAAATCAATTTAAACTAGAATCTGCTATGGCTGAATCAAAGAGTAATATGTAGTATTAAATTGATTAACTAAATCAAGAGGTGACATTCTATTAAACTTAATGCAGATAATTGTAGGAAAAATATTAAACAGCAGAAATCTAAAAAGAAGAAAGTGAAAGAAGAATCATTTAGATGGAAATTAGAATTAATGAAACTTAAAAATAAATTGAGTAGCAATAAAATGAGAAAAATTAAAGAGATAGCTATAAAATCTATAACATTCAAAATGAATTAGAAAATTGGAAACAAAAATATATTTCTGTAGAAATTAAGATGAAGGATTATGATAATTTGAAAATGAAAATAATCCAATCTGAAGAGTAATTAAATTTTTATAGAAATGAAAATTAATAAATGAAAGAAGAATTAGAAATTTTAATTACAGAAATTAAATAGCTACAGGAATAAAACAATGGATATCGTTTAAGTATTACTTAATTAGAAAATGCAACAAGAAATAGTGTTGAAAGTGATAGATATAAAGCTTAAATAAGATCTTTAGAAAGTAATATAAACTAATTAAATTAATAAATAAATGCTTATAAAATTGAAACAAAGGAACTTGAGTAATAAGTTATGTACCATTAAAATAAAAATACAAATGTTGATTAATTGATTAGAGAAAAAGATGAAACAATATCGAAGCTTTAATATAAAATAAATAATATGGAAAAAGAACTACGAATTATATTTGAAGAGTAATTAAAGATCGAAAAATAAGAATGGGATAGATAAAAATAATCATAGAATGAAGGGCAATTGTAAAAGATAACAAAAAAATATGAATCTGAGATATTAACTTTGAGATAACATTTATCTTCATTAGAAATAGAAAATTAATCATTAACAAAATAATATGAAAGATTAAAAAAGGAAGGAGAAATGAATTTTTAAAGATAATCTGAAAAAGAGAAAAGTAGAATATTTGAACTTGAAAGATAGATTATATAATTAGAGAACTAAATATCTTTATAAAAGAAGGATTTCTCTTTGAAAATTGAGTAATTTAATTAATAATCAAATTTAAAGGAGTATTACGAAGTTTAATTAAAGTAGATAAATGAAAAATTATAAAGAGAATAAGATTATGTGAAATAATTGAATGATCAATTGTCATTAGAATAAAAAAAGATTTTTGATTTAGAAACTCATTATTAGAAAGAAATTCAATAGATAAAAGTATAATAGGAAAGGAGAATAGAAATTCAATAAGCATCATAATATTATTTTGAATTAGAAAATCATTAAAAAGATTTAGAGAAATTGAGAAGAGACAACAGGATAATTGAATAATAATGTTAGGAAATGGAAGTATAAGTTAAATTATGGAAAGAAAAATTTTATGAGGAATAAGAGAAGAATTAAGAAATAAGACAATAATTGATTGAAATAAGATCTTAATTTGATTCTCATTAAACAGTTTATACAAAATCAGATTATGATAAATAAAGAATTTAGGAGTTAGAGATGGAATAAATTTAATTATAAGAACAAATTAGAATATTTTAAATTAGGGAAGAAAAATATAAAGAATAAATTACAACATATACTATGACTGTAGAGAAACAGAAATCTAATTTAGATGAATTGAAGAGAATTAAGTAATTGGAGTATGAAATAGAATCGTTTAAGATATAATGTAGAGATTTAGAAAGATAATTATAGGATAAGACATTGGAATTTGAAAAGGTATTAAAAAGAAAATAAGAAGTAAAAGTAGAAAGAATTGAAGTATCATCACCTTCTGATAAATTAAAAATTTAAGAATTAGAATCCTAATTATCCTATTAAAAATAGTAGTTATAATAATAAAATAATTCAAGATAAGAAGTAATAAGAGAAACAATAAGAGAGACAGTTTAAATAAGAAGTTAGGATGATATAAAAATGATTGCTTAACTTGAAGAAGAATTATAATTATGGAAAACAAAATATTATGAATTAGATAGAAGAAAGAATTAAGTAGTTGTAGAAACTATTAGAGAGGTTTAATCACTTGAAAGTGATAAATAAAGAATATAATAATTAGAAATCTAACTTTAATAAATGTCTTAAAAAAAACAAGAGGTTATAAGAGAATATATAACTGAAAAAGTTGAAGTTCCATTAGAATCTGACAAAATAAAAATACGTTAATTAGAATCTCAATTGAGTAATATTTAAAGGGATTATTAATTATTAAATTAAAAAAAATAAGAAATTATTAGAGAAACAATAACTATAGAAGTACCATCTTAAGCTGATAAATTTAGAATTTAGTAATTAGAATCGTAATTATCATAATTAAAATAAGAATTATAAATTCTGAGTCTAAAAAAGCAAGAGGTAATAAAAGAAATAGTAAAAGAGAGAGTAGAAGTTCCAAAGGAATCAGATAGATAAAGAATATTTCAATTATAGGAAAATTTAGAAAAATTATCAAGAGATTATTAGATTTTAAATTAAAAGAAATAAGAAGTAATAAAAGAAACTGTGACTGTAGAAGTTTAATCATAAGCTGATAAATTGAGGATTTAGTAATTAGAATTGTAATTGTAATAATTAAGAACAGAATTATAAATAATAACATAGAAGAAATAAGAAGTAATACGAGAAGTAATAACTGAAAGAGTGGAAGTAGCTTCAGAAGCAGATAAATTTAGAATTAGATAATTAGAATAATAATTAGAAAATTTAAATAAAAGTTATGAGATTTTAAATAAAAAAAAGTAGGAAATAATAACAGAGACAATAAAAGTTGAAGTTCCATCTTAAGTAGATAAATTGAGAATTTAATAACTTGAATAATAATTAAATAATGTTAGATTAGAATTATAAATAGTATCATAGAAGAAATAAGAAATTATTAAAGAAGTAGTGACTGAAAGAGTAGAAGTAAGTAGAGAATCAGACAGAAAAAGAATTTTAGAATTAGAACAAGATTTATTTAAATTATAATAAGATTATATTGCTTTAAATAAAATTAAATCTGAAATTATAAAAGAGACTGTTACATTAGAAGTACCATCATAAGCAGATAAATTTAGGATTTAACAGTTAGAGACTTAATTATAATAAGTGAAGAGTGAGTTACACTTAGTTTAAACTAAAAAATAAGAAGTTATTAGAGAAACTGTTACAGAAAGAATAGAAGTATCATCAGAATAAGATAAAATGAGAATAAGATAATTAGAATAATAATTGAATTCTTTATAATAAGATTATTTCACATTAAATTAAAAAAAGTAAGAGAAAATTAAAGAAACAATTACAGTTGAGGTATCATCTGAAAATGATAAATATAGAATTAAATAACTTGAATCACAAATATCAAATTTAAAAGAGAATTTAAATGCTTTTGAAATTGAAATTTAGAATTTGAAAATACAAAATAAAAACTTATAAACTGCAAGTTATGAATACCAAGATTAGTTAAAAATATATTAATCTAAATTAGAAGAGAATTAAAAATAAAGATCAATGGTAATTTAATTTGAAAGAAAAGAATAAGAGTTATAAAATTAAATTTAAATTTTAGAGAATTAAAAAGGAAGAGAAATTAATGATTTAAAAAATTAAATGGAATTTATATAAAAAGAAAATTAAAAATTAAATGATATGATAAGAATTAAAATAGAAGAGAGTGAATAATGGAAAAGAAAATATTTAACTATTTAAAGTGAAATATCTTAACATTCAAGTGAAGCTGAATCTTTTAAGATTTAATTGAAATCTTTAGAATAAAGTAGAGAAACTATTAAATTTGAACTGGATAAGGTAAATAAAATGTATTTTTAAATTTAAAATGAAAATACTTAATATAAATCAAGATGTAATGAACTTGAATTAAGAGTAAAATAAATTAGTAGAGAGAATTAAGAATATTAAGAACGATATTAATAAATTGATTTTGAAAAAATTAGTAGATTAGAATAAGAGAATAGAAGAAAAACAGAAACTATTTATTAATTAGAAGCATAATTGAGAAATTAAGCATAAATAAAAGATCTTTAAAGTTAATTATCTCTTAAAGATAAATAAATTCTATAATTATAAGATAGCATTTCAGAATTATAAGCTACTGTTAGAACTTTAAGAATAGAAAAGTAGACAATGTCGGAATAAACTAATAAATAATAAGTAATAGTTAGAGAAACTTAAAAGTAATTTCATTTATATATAATAGCAATTAAAAAATAGTAGAACTTGAAACTAGAATCTAAGGTTTGAATGCTGAGATTTAGAGACAAATTTAAATGAAAGAATAAATTTAAGCTAAACATGATATACTGATTGAAAGAGTATATATAAAATAAATACTTAGGCTACTGAATATGAATCAGAAATTAACATGCTTAGAAATGAATTATAGAAAAAGAGAAATAATTCTACATATAATATGCCAATAGTTTCAAAAACTTATGAAATTCATAAAGTGGGAGAAGTTGTTGATAATGGAACAGGATTGGTTTCAGGATTTAATTTAGAAGATACTAAGAAAATTAAATCAATTATGAATACACAATAATATAAATCTGAAATTTCAAACACAGCCTCCAATATTAAGGAATCATAATATTCAATCAGATCTAATTCATAAGTATAACCGTTTAATCCTTTAAGAAGTGATGTATATATAATATATATATAAATAGTTAATAAAGTAAAAGGCTTAATTAAATCGAAAGGACGACCAATCTTACAAATGAATTTTTACATTATATACAATAATTTGTTAAATTCATTTCCAAAAACTTTATCCTTTTATTCCAATCTTTACGCTTCCATCATCTTATAAGATAAATTATGAAACTCCACAATAGTCAATCCAATTATGATTTTAAAAATTTTCAATCAATAAACTCAATTCAACCACACCTTAATGAGTGACACAAATATTTATTGTATTAGTTTTTTTTGGAAGCTTTTCCATTTATGATTTAAGTTCAATCATAATTCTCTTTTAGCATAAATTATCATTTTCAGGAAAAACTGGTTAAGGTAGATTAGGGTTTTTTATAAATCTTTCTTTAATAATCTAAACATCATTTTAATACTCTTTTGTAAGAATTGGATGTTAATCAGTTCTTAAATGCAATTTATCAAGAATATTCGAAGAAAAGTCATAAGTATACATTAATTCTCCAATTTCATCTTAAATATAAAGTTTCTTATTATTAGGTATCTCTTTCATTAAATTAATAGATGTTTAAATGCATCTTAAAAAAGGTGAAGTCATAAAGTTCTAAGATTTAATAAATATTAAATACAATTTACAAGTCTTTAACTTAAATTTATTTCTCATTAGCATACTCTTCAATTACTTTTTTTAAATGTGCACCTGTCATTCTTGCTTAATTATCACCCTTATTAGTAAGATGAGGGTCGAAAGATTTTTTTATTTTTTTTTTTTCCTCATAGTCATTTGTTTAGTCAGCTCTTTCACCATGTCTAACAAAAAAAATCATAATTAAATATTTTAAATAATCATTTCCAAAATTAATTTGCTTTTAGACTCAATTTTGAATCCTTCAAGCTATATGGAAAATTATATTACATTTTATGTATCAATACAAATTTTTAGATTTCTAGGATAAGTGAACAAATATATTTATATTTATATTTATATTTATCATCAATTTTATTCTAATAAACAATACCATGCATTTTCAATTAAAAGACTCAATTCTATATTAAAAATTTGATCAATTTTCAAGTATTTTGGTTGAATTTTTGATTCTTTCATAATTTTTATAAATTTATAAATTTATACTCTCTATTCTTTATTAAAATATCCTTTCAATAAATAATTATAAATTTTTCTATTTATGGTTTTTATTTATGAAAATATAATAACTGAAAATCCCTTTATTCATTTTAAATAAATATATTATATCTATAGATATTTACTAATGATTAGAAATTTAATTGAATTATATGTTAGATTTTTATAATATTTTTCTTTTATATAGCTTGATATATTATGCATGGATAAGATATATAAAATCAATATTCAAATAATATGGATATTAATTTTAATTATTTACAAATTTTCATTAAAGATTTATTTAAGTGCTAATCCAGTTTAGTTTACTTGATTAATCTGATTCTCAGTTAATTTAAGTCTAGATATTTATTTATTCTTTTAGTTCCATTTTAAATTATAAATACTAGCATAGATTTGTTAATAATAATAAAATAATGTTCAAAGATTTTCCTCATTAATTTAAATTTCTTTCGGAGCTTTATAATAGTAGTACTATTATTGTATTTGAGATTTATCTTTTTTTAAGGATTGTAATTCCTTTTCGTAGACACTTTAACCCAATAACTAATAATTTCTAGTTATTTTACTTTTAATCCATTGTAATCTGATACAGATCTACCTTTATCATAACCATTTTTATTTTTGATATCAGAAATCAATTTTTATGGATTAGGAATTTCTAATAATTCTCTATTCGGTATTTATTCTAATAAATCTTATTTTAGTTCTAATCTTTCCTATTCTTCTTTTTGAATAGTTTTCTTAATTTGAAAAATTAAATACTTAAGGCCTATATTGAGATCTTAATCTTTAATGCCATGTTATAACTGGATTTTTAGATTCCTCAGGTTTCAATTCTTCAAATATTTCCAAAAAATCTAATCGAGATCTATACTCTACTTATTAATGAATTAAAAATACTTTCCTATCTTTCTATTAAAGTGCTTTAATTAATTTTCATTCGAGAATTGATCTTTGTTGATAATTCATTCCAAACTTATAATTATTTTTCATGTTTATTTAAATTTCTTTCATGTTACGTTTTCAATATCTTTTCAGTTTATGAAATTTTCTAAAGTTATTCTTAAGCCTATTTTTCATTATTCTTTAATATTTTCTATATTTTTTCCATCCTTTGAATTAATTCGTATTTATCAAGAACTTCAAAATAATTGTTTTCAGTTTTCTGTATTACTTGCTATTTATTTGTTTTGAATTTTTTGTTTCTTTAAGATGAATTTATACTTGAAGGTTCATTCTTATTTGCTTAATAATATATGCGTATTTTATTACTTTTTTTAATCTTATTTTACAAATTAGACAACTTTACAGGTTAACTAAAACGAATTGGCTTTTCCAAATCACTTGTCTATTTATTGAAAATTTCCACTTTGCCAACTATTGATCGAGATAGAATTTCATTGGTTTAATTCTTCTAGCTAAAATCTAATATTTAATAATGTGGACTCTAAGCTAATAGATTAACATATTTATACTTTAAAAAATATTACTAGAATGGAAGTCTTAATCAGCAAATGGCCAACTCATTTAATTTTATTCCCCAATTACCTTTCTTAGTAATAGAGTATGCTTTTTTTTCATTCTTTAATTTTTTATAATATCAATAAATAAAATATAAATTAATTCAATAGATACTTATTTTATTTCAAAAAAATAATTTAATTAAGTTAATATAGAATTATTAGTATCTAATTGGGAGAAATTTGGTTGCAATATAAAATATAATTAAAATTGATAGAATACTAAATAATTTACATTAATTAATCCAAAATATTTGAATTTATGAAATTTAAAATATTAGAAATAATAAATTATTCTCTTTTTAAAAAGAAACTTATCAAATGAACTTTGACTTACAAAATGATTTAATTTATCTTGAACTCAATTAAAAATTTAAACAAAATTAAAAAAAACTTTGATGAAAGTATTTTTCAAAGATGTTTATGTGTTAAAAAATTTATTTTATTTTTGATAATATTATAATAATTTGAGAATTTAAAATATTGATATTTGGAAAAACAATGCATAGAATAATGAATTAATAAAATAAATTTTAATAAAAAAGTATGTCATATCAAATTAATGAAATAGTCTTAAGAATATAAAATTGAAATCCAAAAGTAATAGAAATAAGATTATTTAGAAATTGTGTTTAAGTAAAATTGAAAGAAAAAAAATTATCTTTAAGAATTAAGATTAAACAATTTCAAATTAGTTATTTAAAATATGGTTGTATGAACATAAAAAAACTAGTGTGTTTGAGATTATGATGAAATTCAAGAAATAAATTAGAGAGTTGAGAAATTGTATATAGTTATTATTCACTTATTAAAATCTTTTTTTAAAATAAAAATAAATGGTTAGCAGATTAAGAAAATGTAGAAAGATGAGAGGACATGTTTGCCATGGTTATGGTAGAGTTGGAAAGCATAGAAAACATCCAAGTGGTAGAGGTGTTTCAGGAGGTTTGACACATCATAGAATCAACTTTAATAAATATCATCCAGGTTATTTCTAAAAAGTATATATAAAACTTATAAATAGAATGGAATGAGACATTTTCATTTAAAAAAGAACACACTTCATAAGCCAGTTGTAAATATTGATAAGTTATGGTCTCTTGTTACAGACGAAACAAGAGAAAAATATTCCAAATCAAAAGATAAGGCTGCAGTAATTGATGTTACAAAGGCAGGCTATTTCAAAGTATTGGGTAAAGGAAGATTACCAAATCAACCAGTTGTTGTGAAAGCTAAATTCTTTAGCAAAACTGCAGAAAGAAGAATCAAGGCTGTAGGTGGTGCATGTATACTTGTTGCCTGATACAATATATACATTAAAATAACATTTGTCAATGTCATTAGAATAATCTTTTGAATAGATTTTTGTTGCTTCTGTTCTTTTTTATTGTTTTATTTTTTAATTGTATTTAATATTTATAAATGGATTCCAATGCTATTATGTAAAAAATGGCTGTGATTTTTGATGATCCTGAATAAAAATTATTAAATGAAATTTCTGAAATCAATAAGAATAGATATTAGACTCAAATGCAAAAGTTATAAGAATTAAAAGAAATATAAGAAGAATCTGATGTTGAAATTCAAAAATAAAAAAAATTGATTGAGTAATTAGAAAAATCTTTAATTATTGAATCAAATAAATCAAAATAATATGATGAAATTTTAAAATAATTTGAGAGTGAAGGTAAATCTTTATCAGATGAAAGTAAAAAATATATTATTCAAATTACATAACTTAGTGAAAAAGTTGAGAATATTAAAAAATAATATATGTAATAGTCAGAAAAATAAGAAACTATGGAAAGAGAATAATAGTAATAAATTAAAGATTTAGAGAATTGGAATAAGAATTCAAGAAATTTATAAAATGAATTATAAAAGAAAGATTAGAAATAGGTTAAATTACTTGAAGAATTAGCATAAGCTAAAATATAATAGTAGGAAGTTAAATAGATTGAATCAAATGATGATTTATAAAAATAATTGGATAAACTTTTAAATGACAATAAAAGACTTTTAAAATAAAGATAAGAAGTTGTTGCAGTATTTAAAAAATAAGCTAAAATAATAGAGATTTTGAAAAAATAGAAGCTACATTTATAGACATCTACAACATTAGATTTGACAGAATAAGATTTTGCTAAGATAGTTGATTTTAGTTTATGAAATAGTAATTATTATACTATTTAATTAATAATTGTAGTTGAAATAATATACTAAATATTTGTATAATTTTAATGGAATTAATATGATCATCTTCCAGACCAGGAGGCAACTTATTTCTTAAAAATAATGATGACTTATTCAATGATAGCATTTTCTTCATCTCTTTTAGCTTTAGCTTCCTCGTAATCAGCTCTTTTAGATTCTAAATCTGATTAAGCTTAATCAAGGGCATCTTAGGATTCTTATAAAATGATCTTGGATTTAGCTTATTAAGCAAGAGCAGCTTATATTTACTAAATTTAAATTATTTAATAAATATTACAGTAGCTAATCTATCAGCATAAACTTATTTTCTTTCATATTCAACTTTCAAATTAGTAACTTCTGCTTCACTCAATGATACCCATCCAGCCAATTCCCAAGAAGCATTAATTTCATTAGTTTCAAGAGCTTCAAGTGATGCTTAAAGATTAGCTTCTAATCCTTCTAATACTGATAAAACTCTTTCAGCAAGTGTAGCTCCTCTACTTACAGATCCATCTTCTTATTTATTAGCTAATTAAAGAAAAGAATTAATCTCATGTTCATTAAATGTATTGCTATATGATTTTAACTTTTCGGCTACACTCTTTACTTAAACTAATTCAAAAGAATCTCCATTTATTATATATCCTGCAACATCTTATTTTAATAATCTCACAACTTCTAAAGCTTCTCTATTTTACTTTATTGATCTAACAAAAAGTTAATTGCTTAAACATTATTAATCAAGCAAAACTTATATCTTTCTGTTTATTTCATCTTATCTTTGTTCATTCCATGCAAGATAATTTTTAGTATCTGATAAATCCTATTCAAATTAGGCTCTATTTTCTATTGATTATTAGAATAACTTTTGATTCAAGTTCTTAATTTTAGTAAATTATTCAATTGTTCTGAATATAATTATTATAGTCTTACTAAGCACCAACCCATTCATCTGTTTCATTTTTTTAGTCAGCTGCAAATTAAGCATCTTTATTTGATTGTATTAAATCATTTAATAAACCAAATACTGTATCAATGGCATCCATAGCCTTTGTACCTGTTTACAAAAAGGCCATAATTTAATCATGAGTAGAAGTGGCTGAACTCAATGTTACTAATAATACTAGAGCTAGAGTCAATTTCATTAATATTATCAATATATTTATGCTCTTAAATTATGAATATAAGCGTAATCTACCCGTTTCCATACAATATAAAAAAAAACGGGTATTATAATAAAAAATAAAAATTATTAACTTACCACCTACTTCAACATTTCTTATTAAATATTCTTTTCAATCAAAAAATGACCTTATGTCCTTATAATATATGTTCTATTTTTAATATTTTTATTTTATAATATTATAAATGTTAATGAATTTTATATACTTTTATCTAAACATATATATTTATATTAGAGTAACAACTTTATATCATTCTAAAATATACTTTTCTGAAAGCTAAATTGGATTAAATTTTAGGAAATATAATTAAAATATTCTATTAAAATGTAAATAAAAGTAATAAGATTAAAACAATCAATTTTAGATGTTATTAAACTATAGTTTATGATATGTTTAACTGTAGTTTACAATAAAAATAGATTTGATAATTAGATTAAGAATTATTTTGTATAAAATATATATTAAAATGATGAAGTTCTCTTGATTTTAGTAATTTTATGACAATTTTTTTAAAAAATTGAATAATATTTAATAAATATTGATTAAGAATTCAAATAATAAAGTTGAAGTAATTTAAACTTAATTTTGAAGTTTCTTAGATTGATTGAGAAGATTGAAGTATTTGAAAATATTAGTTTTATAAAATATAGATGTATATTGATAAATTACATATTTTTTTGGATAAAAGGGATTGTTAATTTATATAAAATAATAATGAATAAGTATGAAATCATGGGCGTAGTTGGAGAAGGAGCTTATGGGATAGTGTTAAAATGTAAAAACAAGGAGACTAATGAATGGGGTTAGTTATTTTTTTGTATTTTTTAAAGTGGCTATAAAAAAATTTAAAGAAACAGAGGATGATGAAGCAGTAAAGAAAAGTATTCAAAGAGAGGTGAAAATGCTGAGAATGTTAAAGCATCCAAATATTATTTAATTGAAGGAAGCGTTTAAGAAGAAAGGCAAAATATTTCTAGTTTTTTAATTCGTTGATAGAAACCTTTTAGAATTACTAGAGGAGAGAAGAACTTTAGATGTATGATAATAGTAGTTTAAAATAGTAAGATAGTATAAAAAGAGTAATATTTTAATTGGTTCTTGCAGTGCATGCTTGTCATTCTGTAGGAATAGCACATCGAGATATAAAGCCTGAAAATTTACTGATTGACAATGAACTAAATTTAAAGTTATGTGATTTTGGTTTTGCAAGAGTAATGTATCTCTAATGAATAGACAATATAAAGTTAAGAATAATTGACTGATTATGTGGCTACAAGATGGTATAGATCTCCTGAATTACTAATATCCAATAATTATGGAAAATAAGTAGATATATGGGCTATTGGTTGTATTATGGGAGAATTGATAGATGGTTAACCATTATTTCCAGGTGAAAATGAGATGGATTAATTATATCTTATATAAAAGATAATAGGTCCATTAACATAAGAATAGATGGAGAAATTTTAAAAGAATTAAAGATATATTGGAATGAAGTTTCCAGAAATTGTTAAATCAGAAACTATTGAAAAGAGATATTCTGGTAAAATGTGTAATAAAGGTCTTAATTTTTTAAAAATGTGTTTGATTATGGATCCAAATAAGAGGATGACTTCCTTAGAGTGTTTAGAACATCCTTATTTATTAGATCTATGGAATAAAGAAAATGATGTTAGACCTAAAAGTAATTTTTAAAGAAGAATAAGTTGTGAAAGAGATGATTCTAAACCTAGTATCATTAATCAATTTGATTTTTATGAATAAAAACCTAAAAAAATTCAAGAAAAAGCCATTCCATAAACTATTCAAAATCAATCACTTATCTAAAAATAAGTCTATAATTATAAAATCGGAGATGAAATAACTGAAGTAACCAAAGAAGCTGATGACACAAAATCATAAATGCATAAAACATTCAATTAATCATTCAAAATCAAATTTAATGAAACTCTTCCATAAAGTAGATTAGGCTCTGAATAAGACAAAAGAATTAATAGAGTTATTGGATTACCAGGCTTAAAAGAAGATCCTAAACAACAATAATTTTAATAATAGTAACAATAGTAATAATAATAATTATTGTAATAATAATAGTAACAGTAATAAAACAATCTTAATAAATCTCCAAATAAAAGAACATCCATATAATAACCATCATTCTATGTTTAGGTACTCATATTTTTTATTTCTTCAGGGATAGTATAATTTGTAACCTTAAAAACTTAATCTAGTTTATAATGCTAATACTTATAATTATTCAATTAAGAAATCGTACATCTCAAAAAAATGAATTATATTAATATATATTTATTTATGCTCATAATTTTCTAAATTTTATTATACTTAGCCACTTGTCTTAATGATCCTATTAATGATCCTATTAATGATCCTATTAATGATCCTCATCACACATCTATAATATATGGTGACAGTGACTAAGGTTATTATTATGTCAATCTATTTATTGGAGAAAATAAATAAAGATAATCATTAATTCTTGACACAGCAAGTTCAATTACTACATTTCCTTGTGGAGATTGTAAAAGTTGTGGTGAACATAAAGATCCTTATTATGAATATACAGTAATTATTTCTATTTCTACTAATAGCTTCCCTAAAAAAACAATTTAGTAAAATGTGATTAGGTAATAGGTTAAAAAAAATGTGATAAATGTTTGAATAATAAATGTTCTTTTTAAATTAGTTATGCTGAAGGATCAAGACTAGCTGGTTATTTTATGAGAGATTTGGTACTTATGGGAGATGAGTTTGAAGAATTAAGCTAATAATAAGATCAAATAGTTTAATTAGAATAGATCTTAAGTGTTATTGGATGTACGACATTAGAAACTAATTTATTTTTTACATAAAAAGCTAATGGGATAATGGGTTTATCACCTAAAACTAATTCAGAACTTTCCTTCCCTAATTACATAGATGATCTCTATGAAAAAGAGAAAGGAAGTTCATTTTAATATATGTTTACAATTTGCATTGGAAGGAAAGATGGTTATATGACCATTGGCGAATATAATTTTAATAGACATCCAAAAGATAGTTAGTATTATAGTGTGAAATATAATGAAGAAACAGATGTATACAAAATAAATGTCAAAAATATCAAAGTAAAGTTTATTTTATAAAATAGATAGATTGATAATATTGTGATTGCTGATCATGATTTAATAAATTAAGGATAAGGAGCTTTTATTGATTCAGGATCGACATTAGCATACGGTTCTCCAAAATTAAGTGACAAATTGACTCAATAATTTAAATGTTAACATGAGAATTGTCCAGAAGAATAATATTTAGAAGGCTTAAAGTGTTATTAGTTTAAAGATAGTAAAAATGGAAATTTTTCAATATTTGCATCATATTTTCCAACATATTCATTTGAGTTAGATCGTAATTTTACATTTGATTGGAAACCAATAAATTATCTTACATTGTCAATGAATACAACTGACATATACTGTTTCCCACTTGCAGTGATACCTGGTGGTATATTAATTATCTAAAATAGCACCTAGGATGATATTAGGATAAGTTTGGATGAGAAATTGGGATATTGGATTCAATAAATAAACAAAAGAAATCATGTTTGTTGAAAATAATTGTTCGAATTAAAAAGTTATTCATGAATTTACAGAAGAAGATATCATTCGAGCAGAATAATAGTCTATCAAAACAAATAATGGGAGAAGAGTTTATAAAGATTTAAATTTAAAAGAAAGTAATAATTTTTCTAATAAGCAATTAGAAAATAATTTATTTGTTGAAAGTATTTATGTAGTTTTCATGATATTGTTAATCATTTGTATATATTATTTTTTCTCCTATTTACTGGAGATAAGGAAAAAATATGGGAAATATAATACAATTTAAGGAATAAGTAGTTAGGAATGAAATGATTACATTAATTTTTATAAAATGTTCGTTAATAATTCTTGTCTGCCAAATAGTATGAATTGTATAATAGCACCATTAAATGGAGTTGGAGGTGTGTATTTAGGAAATCTGGATGCTGCTTAGAATTCAGAGCTGTTATCAAAATATTAAATAGGAGCTGTACTTTCTGTAATAGATTAATCAATTCAAATCAGAGGAGCATAAAAATTGGTAAATATTATTAAATATTTTATTTAGTGGATAATGGCTGATGATTGTGAAGATTTCCCCTTGTATAAATACTTTGATTAAGCTATCAAATTCATAGATAGTTATTCTCTAAAAACTAATATATTGATTCATTGTTATGCTGGAATATCAAGATCTGCTGCAATTTGTGCTGCATATATGATGCAGAAGTATAAATGGAATTTAAATTAAACTCTTCGACATATCTAATAAAGAAGAAGATTTATAAATCCAAATCCAGGTTTTATAAAACAGCTTTAAGATTATGAATAAAAAATGAAACCAAAATAACTAAAAAAGAATGGTTCAGTTATTATGGAGGTTACTGAGAAATCTAGACATAGCTCTGTTGGATATGATGGAAATGGTATGAATATAAATGTATCACAATCAATCAATAAATAAATTCTGAATTAGACTATGTAACAAAATCAAAGAGATAGACTAAGTGACTTTAATGTCAAATTAAACTCATATATGCATCAATGGAAAATCAGAGAGAGAGCTCATTGATATTATTTTATACTAATTTTATTTAAAGAAGTATTTTCATCATTTTTATAACTTTTTATAACAATAACCATTAATATATACATTTTAATCTTAAAATGATTAGATGATCTTTTTTATTTATTATTATCTATTTAAGAATGAAGATTTATATCTGTTCATCAATTTTTAAATATGTATTAATTTAAAATATCATCTAAAATCAGATTCTGTCTAACAAATCTTTAGGGTGATTCTTACTTCATCCATGATGTAAAAAGATCCAATCACCAATATTATTTAATCAGTTTTACATATTTTATTTACTATTTCCAAAACTGTTTATGAAATATCACCCTCATATAAAATGTTTACATTATCTAAACCCTATAGTTTTTAAATTTAAAATGCTCTATTGTTTTTAGCTTAAACCATGTAAACTGATTGACAATTTTATTTAAGCAATGATAAACATGAAGTGATATCTTTATCATTAGATGCTCCATATATAGAAATAACCTATTTACCCTTTAGTAAATCTAAGACACTTTTCTATTTTAGTTAATATTTATATTTACAATAGCCTATTCATTATGGCCAAC
Source organism: Paramecium sonneborni (assembly GCA_905182985.1). Classification (NCBI taxonomy): domain Eukaryota; phylum Ciliophora; class Oligohymenophorea; order Peniculida; family Parameciidae; genus Paramecium; species Paramecium sonneborni. Next base: position 435,727 of record CAJJDN010000024.1, on the reverse strand, counting down.
ATCTAAATATAATTTGATGTTCTCTCCTTTTTTATTTTATATACTGAATTCCTCTAGTCTACATGGCTATCTTATTTTTAAGACTTCTTCAAAATTATTTAATTGAAATTCTAATTTAAATATAAAAGTACAGTATTTATTAATTAAGATTTTTGATGCAGCCATTACTATGGCATTATTTTCATCATTAAAATTTGAGAATTCTCCTTAGACTATTGTTAAATCAGCATTCTTTTATTCTGCTTCTTTTAAAAAGACTTCATATGGTTTACATTTTGGTCCAATAACCACAGGACAATTTTATTTGATAATTCCTGCTTTTTCTTTTGCAATTAATTCAAGTGTATTTCCAAGAATTTACATATGATCAAACCCTATAGTTGTAATAATTGAGATTAAAGGAGATCTAATAATATTAGTTGAGTCCATTCTCCCTCCTAAACCAGTCTCCCATGCTACATATTTAATTTGCATATCGCTAAAATATTTTAAAGCTAAGCAAGTCACATATTCAAAAAATGTCAATTCAAGATTATTCTTTTCTGCTAAATTAAATAAGTCATTTAAGTTCTCTTAAACATAATCTTCAGAAATCATTTAATTATTGACCTCATTTTGTTGATAAATGTACTTTAATTCTTTCTCTAAAACTTGAAATGTGTGGAGAAGTAAAACAACCACAAGATTCAATCGATTACATTAATTTACACATTTTAAGTGTGACCGATCCTTTTCCATTTGTCCCAGCTACATGAATAAATTGTAAGTCTTTTTATGGGTTACCCAATAATTAAGTTATTTTAATCATATTAGATAAAGTTGCTCTATCTTTTCTAAATACATACACTTTGTTAAGTTTTTATAATGCTTTTTAATATTTTTACATTAATAATATATAAACAATAAATTAAATTTGGTCATGACTTTTGATTTCTAATTAAGGACATTTTATCATCAAGATCTTTGATTAATGATTGAATAAGAGTTAAGCTTTTATTAAATCCTGCTGCATTAGCTCTTAAAGAATCGATTTTTGGCATTTTTACCATTTCAGGTGTTGTTGTAAATTGTATTTTTGAGCATTTGGCAGCAGTTAATTCATCTTCATTTTCTAAAAATCTTAACGCATATAAAACCTTTAAGAGTTTATTTTAGGCGTTCAATCTCTTCCTATGATTAAGCTTTATTAGCATCCAAATCAGTATGTGCTAAAGCTAATAGTTCAAGAACTCTATCTAATTTCACTTCTAAGTCTTTATTTGTTTCTTCTAGCTGTCTTAATTTAATAGAAAGGGATACCTAATTTTGCTGTTATTCTAATCTTAATCGACTTCTAGATCGATAACTCTTATTTTATAGGTTTAGAGAGATTTTTACAATTCAACTATTTAAGCTTCTTTTTTATTTAGTTACTTTTCTAATTGATATTATATAGACTACAATTCATTCTAAAGAAATTTTGAATAATAAATTTACTCTTGCTTTTTGAGTTTCTTCTTTTTGTTGTAGAAGACAATTTTATGTCTAAGCAAGTTATTTATTTAATGATTCAATATTCTTTTATTATTAATCTTCCAAAATTTAGCTTTCCTCAACAAATTAATTGTATTCTTCTTCCATTTATTGATATTTTAGAGCCATCTCTTCATACAACTATTTGTAGTTCATTGAAATAATGAATTAAATATATTAAGTATAATATTTAATTACATCATTTTTAGCGTTTGTTTAATTTCTAAATAGCATATTTAACGCTTAAGAAAGGAGAAATCATTAGCTAAATTATAAAATAGCGTACATCTTGAAGAGAATAGATTTTAACTTAGAACACTTTCTTTGATGAGTTCTGTATTTATTTTATCTTGATTCATAATTTAAAGTATTCCGATTTATCTTTTTTCTCCTATTCTAATACTTAATAATTATCCAGGTATTAATGAACATAAGAACTCCATAGATTAAGAAAGAATTGATTACAAGGATTGCATGCTTTAATCGATTAAAATTTGACCATATTTTGATATTCATATTAAATTATTTAAATCTCCTAAATTGGAAAGGTAGAGATCAGTAATATTTTTATAATTTCCATTTTGAGAATATTAAAGACTTTGTTTTAGATTTCTCCCTCTAATGTAAATCTTATAACACCTTAATAAGATAAACTGATCATACTATAAGTAATTCTTATAATGAAATTGAAGATTTAAAGTATATTAAGATATGAATGATAACTGAACTTTATAAATTAGAGATACAAGCCCCTTAAAATCTTAAAATATCAAATTCTTAAATAGAAAGTATGGGATTTTGCATTCTTCCAACAATTGATAGACATTTCCAATTTTTTAAATACTCGATTAATTTTTTAATGGATACAACAACCATATTTTGATTAAATATCTTAAAATTGAAAAAAAGGATTAAAATGAATTGGGAATATTTCGATATTCATTTTTTAAATGAATCTACTACCTAAATAATATTAATTCACTATTATGGTGTATTGTAATAATATAAAATACTTTAGAATTGATTTGAATATTTGGAGATAACATTTTTCAACATTATTGAGAGATAATTAAATTAAATTAATCCTAGAACTATTTTATATATAAATATAATTAAATTAAGGTTATACAGCTGAGCCATAAGCAAAAGAGAAAACACTTAAAGGTAAGGGTTTGAATAATTAATTAATTTAAAAAAAATGGTATATTTGGGTATGGATAAAAATAAACAAATAAAATGAATAACATATATATTTTATTTGTCAGATTCCCTTATTTCTGTTAATAAAGTCATTGAACATAAACCATGCGTTTTCTCTTTGATCTTATGGAACCATCTAAAATAGTAATATTGAATTACATGTCCAGCACCTCTAATAACTTAGAATCTAAAACAATCATATTCTTCAATCCATCCTGCTAATTGATTCTCTAATTGACCTGGATGCTTATTAACATAAGGAACCCAAGGTTTAATTCTATTGCATCCTGGTATTTATTAGATACTTTCATAAGTTTCTATCATGCTCACTGCTAAATCTTAATCACCAGAATAAATAAGAATATCGATTCCTGCTTTATATAATTCTGGTAAAATTAAATAACTTCCTTCTGATTTTTTATATTAGCGATAAACCGAATCACTACAACCTGTCCATACAGTATCGTTATCAACATGAAGAGCCTATTTATATGTTTCAGTGTTCAATTTATTTGCTAAAGGTCCAAAATCAAGACATGGAGCATTACTATCATCATCATCTTCACTCAAATTTAACCATGGTGTATAAGTATATCTATGTTTTGATTATCTCTCCACTTTGAATTCCTTTCTAGTACTGTCACTCCAACAATAAGAATATACTCCATATGGATTTATCAAGGCAATTGCATCATCCAATGATTTCTTAGCTTATTTGCAACTTGCTGAATCTGGTTTTGAAGCACAATTGTGAGTCAAAATAAATTAATTTGTAGAATCTATAAATGATCTTCTTGCCAAAAACTTTAGTGCTGTTTAATTTCTTAATTTCTCATTATTAATCAATACACCATTTCCTATTAATACTCCCTTAAAATTTATTCTTTCATTCTCAATTACATTTTTCTCTTTCTCTAATAAAGCTTAAGCTGTATACGGAATATACATTCCTAAAATTAATAACTTTCATACCTGCATATGATTCTCCAGCGATATAGAATTCTCTACCTCTATAGTATGTGAATGTATTAAACCATAGTCGGATTGCCTCGTAATTGAATGTTCCAGTCTTCTCATCTGTGAAATTATAATTTTCTGGAGTAGGTTAAGAGAATCCAACTCCAAAAGGGGATTCCAATATCAATAAATGCGCTTTCTTATTCCATGACCATGGATTTTCTTTATATTCAGTTTCTCCATTGTCAATCACAAATGGTCCAATTTCTTACATCAAACCCAACATAGATGAACATCCTGGACCCCCATTTAACCAAAGTATTACAGGTTATGTTTGTAATTCTGCATCCTCTGTTTGGCTCTCTACAAATACGTAATGCAAATTTCTAATATAGAATCTATATCAACCTTTTCACTCCATCATCATCAAGCTCTATCAATCCTGACCAAGTCTTGAAATCATAATCAGGCCAATCAGGCCATCTAAATTCATCAGCAACAAAGTCTATGCATGTCACTGATAACAGTATCGTAACAAAAATCACACATTTCATCATTAATTTCTAATTATTTAATCAATTTATATTATTTTTCAGATTTCTATTTAAAAAATAAGGATCAAATTCAAATGCATATTCATTATTGTATACATTGATTATTTATTTTATTTTATATTCAAAATTCTTATTATCTATCTTTTGTAGTCTTCAGGTCTATGATTTATTTTTATCAACCTTATTAAAATTTATTTCATTTTTCTCATTCATACCTTACAAAAATTAATACTCAGTAATATATATATTAAATACATTCTTAATGCCTTGAACCTATCTTTCATTTATTGAACTTCAACTTTTTAATCAAGAGATTAAGATTGTCTTTTTACTTATTTAGATCTATTTTGATTTTATCATATTCAATTATTCTTTATGTGGTTTATGAGTCTTTATTATTATAATATTAAGAAAGTAATAATTTATAAAATGTAAATTCTGATCAATTAATTAAAAATTTTGTGATATTTTCAAATTCTTATAACTTTCACTACAATGTAGGATATAAAATAAAATCATAATAATTAAAAAATAATGAAAAATGAATAAAATAAATTTATTTTAATATGTAGTAAATTAGTAAAGAGAAAGAGAATCAAATATAATAAGCAATGGATTTAGAAAAAGATGTGTTAAGTACATTAGCTAAAGTGAGACAATATGAAGGATCAATAAATTCACTTAAAAGAAACATTCAAAAATGTAACATAACTTTAAAAGAATTGGGAAGTATTGATCAATAAAAGACATATAATCCAGTTGGTAGATGGTAATGAAATAAGATAATAATGTTAGTTTTATTTTGAAACCCAAAGGAGATATTGTAAATGAAGTAAATGAAAATATTAAATCTCATGAGAAAGATATTGCAGAATATGAGAAAGTTAGATAACATTTAGTTACAAAAGGTAAAGAGAAAGAAATTTAATTGTAAGAAGCAATGAAATCATTAAAAATTTGAAATTATAATATATTTTATGTTCTAAGATAATATTTGGGAATGTGTTTAATAAAATGGTATGCCAACACCAAAAAGTGGACATTGTTGTTGTGTAGTGGCAAATAATTTTTATGTTTTCGGAGGGCAATCAAACACTGAAATATTGAATGAATTTCATAGATTTAATCTAGAAGATAAAACTTGGAGTAAATTAAAGAGCGATTCATAACCAAATGGAAGAAGTTCAGCAGGAATGTGTGGAGTTGATGATATTAAAAAAATATATTTATTTGGAGGCACATTATTGATAGTTGAAAAAACAAGTAAAAAGTATAATTATTCTTTAAATCATCTAGTGATCTCTATGAATATGATATTCAAAAAAATAATTGGAATATAGTAATGTCTTAAACTCAAGGACCATGTGATAGATATGGTCATTCTATGATAATATCAAATTAGTAATTAATAATAATATTCTATTGTTTAGTTAGATATTTATTTTTGGAGGTGTTCACTATGTTAAAGTATAAAATAGAATGAATCCTGAGTTTTTAAATGATTTATGGGTCTTTTCTTTAATAGATAAAATTTGGAAAAAACTTGATGTATTATAAAATTCATTACCAAGCTTAGGGCATAAATTTAACCATAAGCTAGATATAGACACACTACTGCTATTATTGGCAATGAACTTTATATTATTGGTGGTACTACAAATTAAAACCGTTATGGACAAATTGTGAAAACTGATTTTTCCAATATGACATGGCAATTTTTAGAGTTGGAAGCACTAAAAAATAAATCAAAAAAAAATTTATTCAAAGGTAGATATGGACATGCTTGTTTTGTTATAGAAAATATGGTTTACATATATAGTGGTTAAGATGATGGATTATGTGATGATGCATTATAATTAGATGTTATCTAAAATAAATGGAAGAGTAAAAAATTTAGAGGGAATATACCTTCTCGTGAATTCTTTAGTTTTGCCTAAACCTCAAATCAATTATTCATTTTCGGAGGAAGAAGCTAATAGAATCAAAGATTAAATGATCTATATGTATGGAATCATAACTTAAGATAAGAAGAATAATAGTATTGTACTTTACGATAAGATATAGTAATTATCAAATTTAATTAATAGTATTCTTTATTGGAAATGAATTAAAATTGTAGTGATTTGACCATATATACCAAAAGTAGTACATAATTTGCTTTACATAAAAGTTTTATTTCGATTAGATGCCCTATACTATTATAAAATCAAAACCTCCAATTTTCTGATATTTTGGTTTAAATCTTAATAAAATATATTTACAAAGGTGAAATCACATTAGACTTGCTGAGTAAAGTAGAAATTAGAGAGACTTTATAGTTTTGTGTTTTTTTGTAGGATGATATATTTGCTTCAGCAATTATTTAATATTTTTTGATTGATTGTAGAGGATAAAGTGATTATGATTTCATTGAAAAAGAGTTGTAACAACTTTAAAATAAAGGGAATGTTAGTGCTTAAATTAATTTTTTATTGAAAAGTGTTTTATAAATGTTAGAATAGCGAAAACAAAAATAATTTATAAATTTATTTCAATAATAAAGAATTATCTTTAATAATATTTAGAATTAAATTGTTGTTAAGTTTTATTCAGATATGAGAAAATTATAATATCATTCTGAAACTGATACAGTAATAATTGCATAAGAAAAATAAATAAATGTTCATTCATTTTTGTTGGTTGCAAGATCAGAATATTTTCGAGAAATGATTAATTTTTAAAATGGAGTTATTTAACAGGTCTAAGTTGATTTCGATCCATAGATCTTATAAAATATAATTAACTATTTATATTGTGGATATTAAGCTTTACAAAGATAAAATGAGGGAAATTTCGATCATTTAATTAATGCATATAAAGCATCAAGTTATTTTATGTTAAATAATTAAACATTTTTATATTTGATTTAAGAAGGAATGGCTGAATTTATTAGTAAAGAAAATGTATTTGATTTGGCTGAGATAGCAGAATAGATAAATGCAACATTTTTATTGTATGAATGTTGTACCTTTATTTCTGAAAATTTAAAAGGTGTATCTTTAACAGAATTGAGAAAATTATCAAAAGAAGTATTAATTCGTGTTATAGAAGTAATTGGATAGAAATAATGAATATATAATTAAAATTATCAAAATTTAAAGTATCAGTATAAAGTGGGTTTCTAAATTTCTTTATGATACTAAGTAAATAATAATTAATACAAAAAAATCAGCAGTTTTTCTGGGTATAAGATTTCCATCTTTTCTAACTTATAAAACATTTGTTTTATTTTGCATTAAAGATTTAAGATTGTTGTATAATTATACTGCTTCTTCAATTTATGCTTCAACACATTTATTTTTAGAAAAACTTATCTAACTATTGTAAGATTCTTTATGCTAATGAAACTAATTTAAAGAAAGATTTTACATAGGAGCTGCTATTATTTTTAGTTGAACTACATTCGACAGGGATTGAATTAAATTAAACTTTCAAAATAGATTTAACAGGAGTATTCTTTTTTTCATATGTTGGTGTATCTTATTTAGATTAACTTCTATTAATTTAGATTATAGGTTTTGGTATTTTTCTTTCACTATGAACAATTTTTTGAGAGTTATCTTTTTGATTTTCAGATTCAACAGTGTTTGTTTTATTGATAGATTAATTGATTTTCTTTTCAGATGCACTTCTTAACTATAAAAAATTGTAATTTGTTTTTTAAGGTTGAGGTAATTTCTTTAGACTTGAACTTCTAATGACTCCTTTGAAACATTCAGCTTTTTTAGTGTATGAGGCATCAGAAATTCTAGATTCTTTACTTGATGGTCTTTGTCTCAATTCATAGTAAACTTTTGATTATTCTTGCTATGAGGAACTAGGTCTAGGATTCTGTTTAGCAAGAGATTCTTTAAGAATTTTTGGTTATTGTTAGGATGATTGAGATTAATTTAACAATTTTTCATTTTAAAAGTTTTTTGTTTCTTTAGTTAATCTTTAGATTTCCAAATCCAGATTACCTATATCTCTAAGCAACTTCTTTTTAATACTAGGCTTTTGTGGTTAATCAATTAGAGGAGATTATTCAGGAGGTATTGGTTCCACAGGTTATTAAACTTAGAACTCAATATCTTATTCTGGAGGAGGACTTGAATGCGAAGGAGATTCTTGCTTAAGTTATTATAATTTTTTGACAGGGTTTTTAGATGGTTATGATGATTACTTTTTAGTAGGATTAAAGACAATAAATTCTTGTTTGTTAGATTATTGTTGTTATGATTTGGATTGCTTTTTATTTTTTTAACTATTTGCATTTTGGTATTGTTCTTACAAATTACCCAATAACTATTATTTTCTTAAGTAAATTTGGATATGTACCTTAATTCGAATTGAGCTGCAGCTTCTTCTTCACTTAATTTGCTATATCTGCCTTATTCTGCCATACAGTTAAATAAATTAATAAGTATATTGACAATGAATTAATTACAATCCGTTTTTATTATAATAAAAAAATGGTCAAATAATGCTATCTATTACTCACTTTATTGGTGATTGTCCATAGTCTGAATTATGGAACGGTTCTGATTCAAAATGAAGGAGGAGGACAAATTCAATCAAAAGTAATTCATTTGATAAATTTAAGGAAATACTCTTCTCATAACCTTTCTAGTAAATCCCTTAAGTGGCCATTGCACTTCTTAATGGATAAGGAGATATTTTTGCAGAGATTCATGAAGTTAATAAGGAAGGTACATAAGTTACTATAAAAAATAAGGATTCATATTATAAATGATGACAACTGATGAGATTGAGGCAGAATTTGCTTATTTAGCTATAGAGAATGAGGAGAACTATCAAATAGAATGTTTTAATCGCGTAGCTGTAGGAAATGAGATTCAAATACCTATAATTATCTAGAGGCCAACTTATATTGGTGTTTTGGGAACGAATACTCATGCTAACAATTTTAATATTGGTAATAATTAATGTAATTGGCGAAGATTTACTTGATGGGAATCTCATTGTTGATAATGATGGATAAATGAATATGTGCATAATAATCACAAATGATGAATAACCAATTGATTTAATAGGTTATTAAAATTACTAGCAATAAGAAGTGGCTGAATTCCATCCATTTAAGAAGTAAAATGCCATGTAAATATTGAATTATTAATTCAGCTTAGGAGCTTAGTATAAGCACAGCAATCCCTAGAAATTACACATTTAGATTAATAGAAGTCTTTTGAAATATGGCATCATTAATCTATAGAAATAATTAAGGATTCTTCAATTGAAGAATATCCAATTCATAGATCTTTAGAAGTTGTAAGCGAAGATTAACCTAATCAAGCAGAATTCAAACAAGAAGAATCCTTAGAAATATTTAAATTAGAAAATCAAGATTAGCAATCAACATCTGATCAAAAATTGATTGCTGAAGATATCCATCTTGATAATATTGATGAAACTCTTTAATCTCAAAATAATTAAATTGAAGATATAAAATTTGATAATCAAGTAAATATTGATTCCCAAAATTAACAGTAAACAACTGTAGCTGTATCTGATTAATTAGAAGATATTAAATTAGATCTTGAATCTACTTAAGAAAATTAATAATCTGAAACTGTTTCTCTTGATGATTAATAATAATAATAATAATAAGTTGAGAATTCTTAATAAGAATAATAATAAATTAATTAATAATAATAACTTGAAGATGTGAAATTGGTAAATGAAGAATCAGTAGATAATAAAAATTTATAAGAAATTAAATTGACAACAGATGAGGTTTAAATTAAAGAACCTGAAAATGATTCAATTTAAAACTAAGAAGAAGAATCATAAGTTATTAATATTGAATAAAATAATCCAGAAAAAAGTGATTAATAAAATTCAGATTTATAATCTAATGTAACAACAAATAATAATGATTAAGTACTCTAATAAGAAGATGTTACATTTGATAATTAAGATAATAAAATTGTAGAATAAGAGTAAGAATCCAAATAAGAAATCTAAATTGAAGATATTAAATTAGATAATACAGATATTTAATAAATAAATACTGATGATATACCTCAATAATAAGTTGCAAAAGAAATCATAAATGATTAATTAGCTATTCCATCAGAAGAGAAATAAGTTGAGGATATTTCATCAACTGAAGATGTTGTTGTTCATACAGATGAAGTTAAAATAGAAAATGTGAAGATTTCTGAAGCAAATGTGGATGATATCAGCACAGAATAATAAAATACTACTGAATAGATTTAATAAGATATTTAGGAGACTAATAATGAATAAAGTGAAATTATTTCTGTTGATCCTGAGGCTTTTTCAGAACCATAATAAAAGGTGACTTAAATTAATGATGAGGATCTTACAAAATAAGAATAAGATATTGATGAAATGATAAAAGTTGCCTAAGAGTTGAAAGAAGAAGCTAAGTAACTAAAAAACAAAAATAGAAATGAAAGATAATAAGAAAAATTAGATATAATAGAAAAGGCTACTGATTTAGAGAGGGAAGTTGGAGAATTAGAAAATAAAAGTGAAGAGCCTTAAGTTATTGGAGAATTAGAAAATAAAAGTGAAGAGCCTAAAGTTATAGAAGATTAAATAAGTTTGGATGTGAATTCTGCTTATGAAGATTAATAAGAAGTTTAAATTGAATAATCAAAAGAAGAATAATAACCACCTATCATTTATTTAAATGATGGAGGAGTGAATGCAGAATAATAATTAATTACTTAGGAAATCAAAAATGTTGATAATAATATGATTAATTAATTATAGGATGAAGTTGATAAGGAATTGTAATCATAAGAATAATAGATTGAGAATATATCATAAATAGGAGAAGAGGATATCTAAATTATTGATGCATCAATTAAATTAGACGAAGATCATTAAGAAATTGAAGTTTATGAATCTGGTCAAGTGGAAGTTATTTCTGATTAGGTTTAACCTTAAATTGATGAAGTCTAGGAAATTGAGTAATCTCAAGAATAGGTGGAATTGGAACCATAAGAAGATATTGTTTAAGAATAAGAAAGTATAAAAGAAGAAGGTGCTATTGAAATTGGATTAACAACAGATGAAGGAGAAGCTTTCGTTAGAAAACCTAAGAAATCTGATTTTTTAAGAGAAAAATAAAGATTAAAAGATAAATTAAATAATGCCATTAGAGATTTTAAATTAGATTCTGCATCAACTAATTCTTTAGATTCAGTTGAAGAAGGTGACAAATAATATTCTTTGATTATTGATAGATTAGATGTTCCTGAAAATAATGATTAAGTTATTATTTTGAAAGATGAAGATTATGAATAAAATTAAATTGAACCATAACCAGAATAAGAAGTTAAATAACTTGGAGATTATTTAGAAACACTTCAACCTGATATAGAAAATGTTAATTTTATTTATGATGATGATGAACAACAATAGGATTAACAAAATATTTAAATTGAAGATATTAAATTAAATGATGATATTGATGAAGAAACTAATTATAAAATAGTAGAAGCTAGAGATGATGATTTTGTAGAATCTACATTAGACTCTGTTGATGATTCATAATAATAATAATTATTATCAACTGAAGTTTCTGTTTCTACTGAAGAAACAAATACTTCTCAAAATCAAAATTAGACTGAAGATGAAATCAATATATCATTTGATGATTTTTAAAAAGAACTTGAAGCTTTAGCTAATACTATTGGAACTATTAAAAAAGAAAATGTGGAAACCAAAAAAACTAGTGATTATATCATGGTTAATGACAATAGTTAAATGTATGAAGCCACATATGATGAATAAAGCAATGAATTATCATAAGAGGATTAACCTTAAATTGAAGAAAATTAAGAGCAATATTATCAAGGCATTGATGATGATTAGAATAATTCAACAGAAATTGAATAATCTGAAAATTTAGATCAAGAACCATCATAATAATAATAATAATAAGAATAAGAATAAGAACTTCAATAATCAAATGATGATCAAGAATTAGAATAATAGGAAATTAACTCATAATAATTAACGGAAGATCAAATTTTAGAAGATGAATAATAATAATAAGAAGATGCAACTCAATAAGTTTAAAGTTATGATGATACTGCTGAACCTTAAGAGTAATATTTAACTATTGACAATCTTGTTAAGGATAATTCAGCTGTTACTGGAGAATCTTATGAATAACCACCATAATATTACGATGAAGTAGATAATTAATCAAAAGAGGAAGAATCATCAAATAAAGTTGAAAATAATTTGGAAACAGATTATGATATTTCTGAATAATAATAAGATTAAGATTATTAGCAAGATTATCAAAGTGATTAATCATCATAATAAGAATTAGAATAAGATTTCGTTGTTATGAAAGCAAATTAATTTATACCTTAGGAAATTGAACAGCAAGAATAACTTTCTGATAATTAAAAAGAGGAAGATATCTATTCAGAAACACCCAAGGATGAAAATGAAATTGATATTATAATTGATGTTGCCAATTAATAATTGGATTAACCTCAATTAAATGAATAAGATTATGATTATGAAGATAATTTTGAAGTTTAATAACAAACAAAAAAATAAGATGAACCATAATAATAATAACAATAATAATAATAACAATAATAACAATAATAATAATAATAATAATTATAATAAGATTCAATTTCTAGTAAGAAACATAAATAAAAGATTTAACATTCAATTACTATCTCTCATAATCCTTAATAAAGTAATAATAAATAAACTGATAGATCTATTGAAATAGAGCATGAAGATAAATCTCTGAAAATTGAACATGAATTAAATTAAGAGGAATTAAAAAAAAATTTAAAAGAATAATTAAAATAAGAAATTAAAGAAGAATTAAAATAAGAAATAAAATAGGAAATTTAAGAATCTCATAATAAAAGAAAATCTGCAAGTTTAGTTATAGAGGATAAAATTGCCAAAGATCCAGAAAGACCTGCTTAGAAGGCCATAAATAATTTTAACAATTTATTACATGATGTAGTAGATGAAACTCTGAAGGAAGAAGATAGAAAACACTATTAAAAGTTACCAATAGTAGATGTAAGGAAAGAGTCTTTCAATAAAGTAGAGCCAAAAATTGAATAAGGAATTGAAGATTTAAAGAAAGCATTAGGATTAAAAGGAGGAGTAGAAGTAACTGATAATAATGGTAAGAAACAAGTTATTAATGTTGAGGATTTTAAAAAAGAAAGTGAAAAATTACTTACCAATCCATAAAGAGAAAATAAGAATGATAGTCCTTAATACGAAGAATTTTTGAAGAAAGTAACTGAAAAACCATAAAAAAATAATAATGAATTATAAAATAATTATGAAGAATAGCATAATATGAGAAAATAAGAAATTTTGGAGAACATAAAGAGAGAATTAGAAATAAAGAAAGGTCATTTCACAATTCCAAATGATTCATCTTAAGGTAGTAATATTAATTAATTTATTAGCTGAGTTATCACCATATGAATTTGAGAGAGTTTATTTGGATTGGGAAAAGAATAAGTAAGATATAATTCCAAGTATGCTTTAACATTCAATTGAATAACCAAGCACTTAAGAAATTCTCTCTAATTAAGAAGTTGTATAATAGAAATCAAGTGAGAGAGTCTCAAGAAAAGAAGAAGTTGATAAAGAAGTTTAAGAGTTACTTTATGGAAATTAAAAGAATAGAAAATAATAATCAAAATAATCTTAAAAAGGTAAATTTTTAGATTAAAATTTAAAGAGTTTAAAGTGGAGGATTTAAAGTATATAAAGGATGATCCACTTTTGGATTCAACTTACAGTGGATTTGTATAAGTAAAGGCAAATTTAAGAAGGAGATAATATTGATTAATATAAGTTTATAAATTAACAGAAAATAATATGGAAAGAAATAATCATTATTTCTAAGGCAAATCCCATTTCTTTCTTTAAGTAACAGGGTAGATTGAATCAGTAATTTCTGGTTTTGGGATTTTATCTTGTAAAAATTGGATCAGGTCGAAGTGCTATTCATTTTTAATTTTAGCAAATTCTTCAAGTAAGTCATATAATGAAATATTTTTGAGTGTTTATGTTACATTTTATTTCTTTTAGTATCTAGGTTTGATAACAGAAGAAGGAGTTGGAATTCTTCTTCGGCAATGAGGACACTGTTGGTTCATAAGAAATTAATTTAATTTCATTGTTTAATAGTTTCTTTAATTGATTATTCAAGTCCTTAAGTCACATATGTCAACTTAACATTGGATGGTATTTAAACACAATAGATAGTAATAGCTATCATATTAGGATTGAATCTTGGATAAAAAAAGGATTATACTCCACAAGTTTTACAAAAGTAATGCTTAGCCTAAGATATTAAATAAATTAAATATACTTGCTTTGTATTGAATGTATAGAGACTAAGTTCTTCCATACTTGTTAATAACTTAAATTTAGAATCGTGAATCAAAACATGATGATTTTGTTTCATTTTGCAAATTGAACAATGGCATCTGATTACTTCCATTTCAAGAGGTCCTGAAAATTCAAATTGAACCTTTTAACAATGACAACTTCCTTAATATAATTATTCCATTTTCTTATTTTATTTTATATGTAATCAGTGAGCTAAATTTCTAAATCTGATCCAACTCGTTATGGTGAATCATTTAAACCTACAGCAAGAAAAATGACTCATCGTTTATTATCTCATAATGATAATGAGATGACTCTTAAAAAAATGGATTTTACTTTAGCTGGAAGTGGAAAACATATCCCAGATTATAATATCAAATTAACTTAGCTTGAATCTAAACAAATAGAACCATTCAAAATTAAAGATTTTATACCATTGATCAATCCAACTATCAAAGGTGAATTGAGTCGTCTCAATAAAAATAATTTTTTAGATTTTCTTTTGATATAAAAGGCTGGCAAAGTAAATATTATATTTCATTATCATTAGTCTGGTGATCAGAAATTCTTTGATCTTTTAATTTAATAATACAATTTTGATCCTTTTAAAAAAACCTTAAAGATGCACGACAATAAATAATAAATCCAATATCTATAAAAAAGAGATGAAAGAGAAGAATAAATTGAATTGCAAGTTAAATAATTTTATAAACATATGTAACATAAAAGAAGTGGCACAATTAATGAATAACCTTTAGATCGTATGATCATTGAAAAAAATAATTATTTGATCCAAAAACTACCACGATTTAGAGCTAAATTAGAGGCATTGTAAGGAAAAAATGATTATATATGATCAAATTATAGTAGAAGTAGTGTACTTATGAGTTGGGAGGTAACCATGGTTTCGACGAATTATTTTTTCGATTTCAAATATTACATGTACACCTGTGTTTCGATTCTTAGGTTTTGTATAATGAGGTTTCATCTTTATTAATGAGAGTTAAGGTAAAAAATGTTTCTCATTGGGAGATTCCTTAATCTTTATGAATTTGTTGATATATTATTGTTTTACTACTTATCTTGGTGATATACTATTCAACCTTAACTTAGGTAATTCATTTTTCTTTGCTGTTAATATAGAATTAATTGTTTAATGAGTTTCTTTTACTTCTGTCTTATCTTTATGTACTGGTACTGTCATCTAACTATGATATCGTGAACGAGGTCTATAATCATCACTACACCAAGGACCTAAGTCTTCATCAAAATACATTTAATTATAAAAATTTTAATATTTATGCCTAAATATTTTATTTCTTGTCACTTGCCAATATTTTTACTCTGCTATCATATCAAAGTTTTAAATTTTCACTTTCACTATTCTTCAATACATTATTCCCTTAATTTTTATGTAGATAACATCAAGACTAATTTATCATTCTTACTCAATTAAAAACTATTGCAATCATAATAAAATGAAGTCATTAAAAACTTTATATGATTCTATTTTTTATTTTATATTGTTAATAAACTTATTTTTATGATAAATTTTTTTCATATAATTTTAAATATGCTTAGAACTCTATGGAAAGATTTTAATCATAAATAATCCACTATTTTCTTTAATATAAATAATACATTATTTAAGTTAAAGTAAATATTTTGCAATTAATTTTCAAAACCTATTAAAAAATATCAATTTAAATAAAAAATAGAATAAAATTAAATACTAAGTTATTTGATTTCATTATTATAATTATTATTAATATGAATTTGGTAGAAAATAATCTAATAATTTTTAATTATTATGATTATAGTTAATGACTTTTCTTACTTTACATTAGATTAAAAAAATTACATAAATTAAATATTTATATAACAGCAATATATTTTGAATAATGATAAGCTTAGATGAGATGGAATCAATTGCTAATTCATTTCGCAAAAAGCCTAAGAAAAACTCATCCTTGTAGATTCAAACAGATGAAACAATGGCTATGATAGAAATTTTAGAATCGGATATGAATAAATTTAGAATAGAAAATTTCAGACTTTAACAATAGATTAAGTAATTATAAGAGAGTTTAGTACATTGTTCTGTCAATGTTACAAATACATCTTCTAAATTTATGTTGCCAAGTGAATTTAAATTAAAATATGAAAATATGGTAAAAGAAACACTTCCATCAGCCTTTGGTTATCTTTTTGATTAACCAAAAGTGTTAGTGTAAGTTGTTTAAGAAAGTTGTCTATTTTTAGAATAAGTAATCAGAGAAGAACTAAATAATAAAACTTTACAAATAGCCACAATACTAGGAATAAATTGTTAAGGGTTATTTAGTCTTTTATAAAAATTATATTAAGATAATTACTTAAATGTATTAGGATTTAATGAAATAACAATAAATAAATTAAAATCTCATCTGAAATTGAATATTAAAAACATAGATGAATTTATAGAAGAAGATAACGATGATTTGATTGAATGGATGAAATAATATTGGTTATTGTTATCTTATATAATACTAAGTGATTAAGAGATCAACATAGGTTTTAGTAGAGTGATATATGAGATAGTTTCATATCAAAAAAATGAATATTATTGTGTAGATGGTTTTGGCAAAGAAGGAGCTAAAAGTTTGGTGATTTTACCACCAATAATGAGAAAGAATTAACCATTTAATGGAGTGAAACATTCAGTATTAATATTACCAACCAATTTTGATTGCTCAATATTTAATTAAGAAAATAATTTATCAGATAAAATCTAAGAATTGAGATCTTATAATTCCCCTAAATAATTAACTATTCCTTAAGAAATAAGAGTTGTTGAAGAGAGTAAAAGAAGCAGTTTATAACATAGTGCAAGAGAAAATACTTTTTAAACTTAGGGATTTGAAAAATTTGATACATTTGAGGAATGTAGAATTAAACCATAACAAAAGTAACCATTAAAATCAATGAAGGAAACTCTTAACAAATTAAATTAATATAATAATAGTAGTAATAATTAATCATTTAAAGAAATCTCTCGACTTCTCAAGTAAGATTCTAAAGATAACAAAAAGTTTAGGTAAATTATTACTCATATTTAGTTAGTTAAATTATATATAAAATAAGATTAATGATAGTAATTGGAGTAGAATTCTTGCTAATAAAAGAAATAAAGAAAATAATTAACATCTCAATTAATCATAAAATTAACCCTCCCAATTAACCATTTAATAATTTATTAAAAAGATTAAGATAGATTTTTCTCGTCCTCTGAAAAGCCGCCATGAAGAGTCAAAATTCATTAAATCATAATAGGATAGTTTCAGATAAAGAGCTCAGTCAAATGATGGAAAATTTGTTAAATTTTATAATGATTCCTTTAATTAGAAATTAAATAATTGATTTACTATTATAATTAATTATAACAGCTAAATGAATAGACAAAATAGTCAATCTAATGAGTACTTTAATTTAATTGAGAAATGCATATGTACAATGTTTTCTTAATAACTAAGAAATTCCCAAGGATGATCGACTTTATCTTAGATAATGTGCCCATTAAAATAATTTAGACATTATTTCAATCTTATCTTCATATAAAAAGAAAAATGGTATAAATTTCTAATTCATAGAGACCAAAGAAGATTATATATGGATTTACGCAAATTCTTATAACTAAATAAATAAGGTCGTATCTTGTAAAAAAGATAATAGAAATCCAAAGAAAATTTAAGAAATCTATCTCCATCAACCTAAAGCAAATAATAATCAAGATAAAATAGTATAAGAAACAACAATCCTCGATCATTGAGCAAATAATTACAATGTGTACATCCATAAGATAAATCATTATATTTAATGATGTATATTATAACAAGAAATTAGGACTACTCCACATAAATAATAATAAGATAGATTATCATAGAATTAAAAATTCCACACGAGTAGTGGAGGGCTTTTTAAGGAAGTTCATAAATTTGATGAAACTATTAAGAAATCTTCTAAATAGAAAAAATGGATTGAAGAAGAAATTGTTAAAAAATATGCTGATCTTTTTACAGCACCTGATTTTCTAAAGAAGCATAGAGCTATATCTTAAGATACAGATCCAGATAGTAAAGATTTTAATTTTGCAATTCCTTGTTAGAGTTTCATTTGTTAACCTAAATATTATGCTTTATAGAAATTTAGTGCAGAATAGATTTTTGGATTTATCTTTATGGAGACTTCGTTAATTAAAATAAGCAGGAATTTCTTTTAATACAAAATGGAAGCATTTTATAACGAAATTGATGCTGAAATTCCAGATCTGCAAGAAATGTTTATGTTTATTGATAAAAAAAATGATAGTTTTATTGATGTTAATGAAATGGGATAATTTTTAGATTTTGTTTGTTAAAAAGAAGAGAGATCAAATTATATGAAATTAGATACAAATAATTAAGGTTTTTTTACAGAACATTAAATGCTTCAATAGACAAGAGATCGATAATTAACTAGAAAGTATTATATAAAACTTATTAAAATAGCTATTTTCTTGAGTTTGATATAGAATAAACAGGAATGATAACTTATTGGGAATATTATTTAAGGTATTTTTAATATATTAATTAGATAACCTACATAACTTGGGCAAAATTTAAATAAATTACTAAAATGATATTATATAATAATTATTTTTCCGCTATTTTTAATTTTAAATGTGTTTTGAAGAAGCATAAGAAGATAAAGGATTAGAGAAATTTTTGAAATTGGCTACAAAATAGTAAAAAATTTAAGTATATTTAGTTATGAGACTAAGTATGGAACTCCATAAAAAAATTTGAGGGAAAAGGCAATGACTTTATGGTTGGATTTACCATCATTTAAGGATAAAATGATAGCAATGGAATTTATGTAAAAGAAGATAAACAAGATTGAATCTTCATAAACAAAAATCACTAAATTTTTTAAATCATATTAAAAACCTTCAACAAAGAAGGATCAGAAGTAGAATGATGTGATTGATGACTAAGAAATTACAGGTCCATTAATAGATAATAATACTCCTAAGAAGAGAGATAGATCACCATATAGTAAATTTTATGAAGAAACTTATTGGAAACTAAAATTAGAGTATGAATCTTTGAATTAAAAAGAGATTAGAGAAATGGTAAAAAGAAAATGGGAAAGCAATAGAAAGTTAATTTAATATAATTGAATTTCTAGTTAAATATTACTTATAAAGCAAAATCTTTTTTTTTAGTTTGACTAACATATATATATATATATTATATTAATAATATAATTTATTATAAAAATCGTTAAGATGTTAAAGAGAAACTCCCATCGTTAATCTGAACAATAGTTAAGATATTCATCATTGACAAAAAATGATGAATCAGAATTTAATCTAGGAAAATTTCGAGAGAGTGTCTATTCAAAAATGTAGCAATTAGGCAATTAAGAATAATAGACTTATGTAAAAGGTACTGTTCCAAAATCTGTTAAATCATCTTAAGGTTAAGAATTGAGAGGAAGGTATAACAAAAGATTTATTTTAGTATTCCATCATTTGAAGATATTTTTAAAAAGATGTATTCATATAAAGATAATTCATAACATATATTAAAACATGATGGATCTTTGAGATCTAGCATTTAGTGTAAAATAGAACAATTTGCTGATCCACCATAAAGCAGATTATCTTAAAGATCAGTTGGGATGACTTTGCATATTTCAAATAGATTTGCCTCCTAAACTAAATTGGATACTAAATAGCCTTCATAAGGAAAATTCACTTCAAGTTTTATAGAAAAACCAGTTATAGCTTAGCCTCTTAAAACAAGTGTGATGGATAAATTACCATTAAAAGAACTTACTGATATTAGAAATAGAGTTGAAGGAAGTACTTAGAGTGAAGTTCAATAACTGTCAAAGAATTATGTGTCTGAATTGGTGAAATTGGCACAAATCATAAATAAATAAGTGAGAAGATGCAAAATATGATATTATTAATATGTTATAATCTCACAATAATGGAACCACTAGTCAAGAATATAAAATAGTAGTTGAGAAATACTAAAAATATTTGGATGAAAGATCTAAATTGAAACATTAATCCAATGATAAGTTAAGTGCTGCTGTTAGAAAGATTTATCTGAATCCTCTCCTTCCATCATTATAATCTGATCATTAATAATCAACAAATCGTATGAGAAAAAGACAATCATCCCTATTAAAAGAATAATATTCTCATTTTAAACAAGAATCTATTGAGTAAATTAATACTAACATCTAATAATCAATAGTTAATCATTAATCAAACTCTATACCTAAAAAATAATAACATTAATCATAAGTTAATCTCGAAACACCACAATAATAAAGTTTTTTTGTTGGCTTATATAAAAATTAGAGGATTGATAATTAAAGCAGAAATATTACCATTAAAGACTTAGTTTAATTTTAAAAAAATTCATCAGAATAATAAAATATCAGTCATTTACCTTAATTGTAATAACCATAAAATGAGATTAATTTGAATAGATATTTTGTCAGAAAACCAAGACAAAAAAAGATCTCTTTTGATGAAATCTCTTTTACAAATAAATGGGAAAGAGAAAGAGGAAATAATGTTGTTAGAATTGATAAAATGCAAGCTGATGAATTTTCAGAAAATGTTGTTCAATATCTTCTATCCTAAGATATTATGAAGTTATTCTTTTAAAATTCTAGTGTTATTTAATTAAAAACAATAATGCATGAACTTTTAAAAGGAGTTTATTATGAAAGCACATTAGATTTTGGACAAATAATCTCATTTTTTACAACACAGTAAATTACATATTTGGAAATATTTTATATAAAATATGCAATCTCATAGGTATTGATAAATGCTAAATATAACTTTATTTTTGTCGAAAGAGCTCTTAATTAATTCGAAGAATATCGTTATCTTTTATAAAAACCAATACCATTTATTACTAAATTATTTGATAATGCCTTTTACTCCAATTTTATTAAAAGCTTTCTTATGAAATTATTAAAAAGTCCTGCTTATAATAAATTTTTGACAAATCATAAATTTGAAAGTGAATCATTTATTTATGCAGTAAAGAATGGATTATTTCCTTTTTTGGTTGGTGAATATGTAGCTTTGCCTTTACATACAAGAATAAAAGATGTTAAGGCTGAACTATTTCGATAGTAAATACTATTACCATATATTAACCAAATTCTTATTATTTAAGTTAAAAATTTACTCAATGAATATTATCTTGATGAACTTTATATTAAAGATGTGGAAAGAAGATTTCAATTTCCTAAAGAAGGTTAAGATCTATCAGAAGAAGCACATTTTCCTCTTTATTACATCAAATCTTACATATAATGTAAGAATACTCTTATACCAACTTGTGACATTAAAGCTTTAATAAAAATAATAAAAATTAATCCTTGCTAATTGGATTCAGATTAAACACTATTTGCAGATAATATCAAATTTTTAGAATAATTTGAATAAATGACTGAAGAATTGTAAATATTGAAATGATAATCAATTAATATTTTCTTTTTAATATTATTCTATTGTTTTAATAAATTTTTTATATTCGTTTTTATCTAATTTTGATATTCCTTCATATGTGAATCCACATCTTAAAGCAACATTTGCACTCTTAATATTTTCTATTAAGCAATGAATAATTAGAAGATCTAGTCCTAAAACTTCAAATGCATGCTTTTATATTAATTAACATGCTCTTGTGACTATTCCTTTGCCTTAGTAATTTTAATCTACCCAATAAAAAATCTAGATTAATAGATGAATACTTCAGCTTAACATGTAAAATTTTCTATACAGAAAGAATGCAATCCAATTTAACCACATGGCAAATCTCCTTCAAAAATTGTAAAACGTTTTAACTCAATATTTTAAAAATCTCCATATATGTTTAGAAGGTAGAGAAAATAATCATTAGCATTTTTAATTTTAGGATAGCCTTCTCCATAACTTTCTAAGTAGGTTTCGTTTTTTTATATCATTTTGAAATCCATAGGTATTCTTTCTTCTGTTAATTACACCAAAGAGGTTGTTGGTTTCATTCAAAATAGTTTTGATATTTTAGAAAAATAAATTATTAATTGAGATTGAGTTTTAATTATAATTAAAAAGTAGTTAAAAATTGATGGCAAGTGAAAGAATACATAAGTATGAAGAATCAAAAGGTTCAGTATAGAAAATTGATTGATTAGATTTTATTTAGAAATGCAAGCAAAAGAATTGTTTTTCAAATAGTTATGGAAGTCCATTTTGTTTAGTGAAGAAATTTAATGATCATAATATTCTAAAGGAAAGTTATAATAAGATGAATGTGAGAGGAGATGAAAAAGGAGGATTAAATGATCGTCTTTAGAAATATCGATCTTAGGCTTAGTTGGCTTTGGATAAATTAGAAACAGGTGAATGATATGCTAATTTTAGGTAGATTACAAATACTAGAAGTAATTGTTAATAAGATAGATGTAGTAAAAGTGTTAAGAGGAAGAGGAACAAATGTAACATAGAATTTAAGTACGAATGAAGAAAGCTTAGTAATAATGAATATTTAATATATATATTAATGGACCAAATTGAGCATAGAATATAATAATTAAACCCTGATTCCTCATCTGTGAAGGAAATTATGGATATCTTATCACAATATCATTAAATAACAACTGTATGTATTATTTGGGAAATACAATTCAATAGAGAGATTCTATACAAAAAGTAGTATTAACCTTAAAATCTTGTTAAGAATACTTTAGCCAATAAAATTACGATCATTATGGAGAAATGGATATTAAGGTTTAGAATCTAATAGAGGATGTTCAACGTTTAGAAGTAGTGAAAATGAAGAAATCCTTTACAAAGAAGATGTCAACAAAGTATAAATTTAAGTAATATATTTGCTAATAGATCAATTCGAACATTGTCAAATAAATTACGAATAGCATTGCATATATTGGAGGCAGAATGGATTAGCAAAAATAATACAACTTTCTAATATAAGTGGGCATCAATTAAAATGAAGAATATTTAACAGTAGAAATGTTTAGTATTTTAGAATGATGAAGTTGGATATGAAGAAGTGGGATAAAAAATAGTTTGAATTATTGATTTGTAGAATATGTGAAAAGAAAGTACAAGCTTTTGAAATGAAAATACATTGTGAGGATTGTCAGAAAACAGCTGAGGCAAAGAAAAGGATATTAGAATTGAATTTGGACATGGCAAATCTGTGTGAAGCAGCATATTAGGAGAAAAGAAATGCTTAAGTAAAATAAGCTCTAATAAAGTAAGATTTGATAATAGTTAGTAAAAATAAAAAAGTATAAAAAAATAATAATAAATTCAGAAGAACTCAGACATTCAATATTGATGAGTAAGAGAACGAATAAGAGTTAATAAATATAAATAATGCTATGACAATTATAATAAATTATGCTGACAAAATAGTGAATTAATCAAATGATGATCCTAAGTGTAAGAATTATGTGACTAAATAGAAAATTTGGTAATCCTTAATGATTTATCAAATGCAGGAAATTACATAGAAAGTAATGAAGCAAAGACAATAATAACACGTGCTCACAAGAGTATCCTTGATAGAATGGAACATTTCAAGAAATAAGAAGGCCATCATCATCAATAATATGATATGACACTTCAACTGTCTAAGATTTAAGCAATGAAAAAGTCTTTTACAAAGTAGAACTCTCTCTCATTTCGGTAATCAAAATTTTCTTAAGTGTCTTAATCACCAAGAAATAGAGTAGCTGATCCAATATTTGAATAGGAAGAGGGAGAGAAATTAAATTAACCAATAATACCTAAAAGAAGAGAATTCAAAATGAATACTTCAATATTTAAAGTGAATGAAGGTTGTGAGAGTCCAAGAATATCAAATAAACCATATACAGTTGGATTTATAAATGATCATACAGATTCAGATAGTTTAAGATAGCCATTTTCTTTTGATTCTGATGTTGGAGATAATAAGGTTCCATCAATTAAAGAAGAACATAATAATACATCTTCTGAAGAATCTAGTTTATCAAATGCTTCAAATAAACTAAGAAGATAATTACAAATTAAATAAAAAAAGAAAAGAGTTTCTAATTTTCATTCTTAAGATATTCAATAAACAACCACTCCAACATCTTCCACTTAATAATTGTAAGTGACTAAGAAAAGCAAATTTAGTACTAATGTTTCAAACAATAGTCCTTAACTTATTTAGGAATAGGAATAGATTGATCCTGTTCATACAGACAAAGGATACCATTCTGATTCTGATATGATTAAAACCAATTCTACTATATCCATTGAACAAAAGAATGTAGGAATCAAAGATTTTGAATTTATTAAACCTTTAGGTAAAGGAGCTTATGGGTGGGTTTTTTAAGTAAAAAAGAAAGGTTCTGGAGATATGTATGCATTAAAAATAATTGATTGTGCTTAGAGAGTATTAATATTAGATATATAAATTAATAGAATTTAGAAGCCTTTTTAGAATAGTTAAAAGCTGAAAGGAATATTTTTGAAATTCTCAATAGTCACTTTGTCGTCAAAGCTTATTTCTCATTTGTTCATGAACATTATTTATGTTTTGTCCAAGAGTATATGGTAGGGGGAGATTTGGCTAGTATTTTGAAGACATATACAGCATTAGATGAATTCTATGTGAGACATTACATGGCAGAAATTGTGTTAGCTCTAGAATATCTGAGAAATCAAAATATAGTTCATAGAGATTTAAAACCAGAAAATATTTTATTGGATTCTTAAGGACATACCAAATTAGCAGATTTTGGGTTATCTGAAAAAGGTTTGAATAGTAGATTAAAAATGAAAAGAGACACATCTTAATTACCTGATTGTATTTCCTAACAGTTTAATGATTCCTCAGAATTTTATGAACATATCAAAAAGGCTGAATCAATCTTTATTGAATCTAAAAATAGTGGAAATAAAAAGTATTTCTTAAAACATATATAGGATTATTGGAACTCCTGATTATATTGCACCTGAAATTATTCAAGGAGTTTCAGTCACCAACTATTCAGCCGATTATTGGAGTCTAGGTGTTATCATGTACGAAATGTTATGTGGAATTGCACCTTTTAATGATGACACTGTTGAAAAGATTTTTGAGAACATCCTCAATTTAAGAATTGAATGGCCTAAATTAGGAGATGATGGAGAAGAATGCATTTCCTATGATTCTTATGATCTTCTTACACGTCTCTTAGAACCAGACTATAAAAAGAGGATTGGGCATATTTCTATTGATGAAATAAAATAGCACAAGTTCTTTAAAGGTTTATTAATATCATAATAGTTTTTTAGGTATTGAATGGAATACATTATTGAACAAACCTGGTGTCATAATCCCTGATTTAGACCAATCTTCTAGAGATACTGAAAAAATGGAATAGTTCTTAGTTAAGTTAACTAAACCAACTAAAGATTAGGAACATAAAAAATTAACATAGCAGCTAAAGAATCAATTATAAAACTTGGAACGTATAGATCTTCTGAAATAAAGAAGTGTGCAAGAGGCTGAGGAATATATGTAATTCTTTTAACTTATCTCTTAGATAGATGATCGAAAGAGAATAAAGTTATATACAAACATAGATTAATTAACTTACTCAATTTACTGCAAAGTTATATTCTTCAAATATGAAAAACAAATGAATGAATTATATAATATAAGATAACTTGCCATATGATTAGTTTTTTGTTGTTTTGTATCGTCAACGCTATAGATGTTAGTATTTCAAATATGGATAGTGCTATCATAGATGTAGTCTGGTGTGGTGCTTAGAATAAATCTAATGACAATGTATTTAATCAATCCCTAATTCTTTTAGATCTTGGTTATGAGTTCAAAAGGAACAATTTATTTAAGTTAGAATAATGGTGATGACTGGTAGAAATTGGCAGAAGTCTTCCATAGAAAGGGTTTGCTTGTATTATAAGATGAAAATGAAAAAGTAGGAGTAGTAAACAAAATATAAAAAAGCCCAATAGATCCACAATTAATTATATTCCTAGGAACAGAATTTGTTAATTGGATATCCCCTGATTGTGGGTAGACAATTAATGCAATTTATACTGGGAGATAAATGAGGGAATTTTAATTTCATCCAAAGCGTAAAGATTGGATATTAGCATCATCATGGTCAAAATGTTAGATGAAATAAAAAGATTGTTTTGTTACTAAGGATCTGATGATTAGTATCGATATGGGTTTAAATTGGGAAGTTATTGCAAAATATGTAAATTAATATTCATGGGGATTCAAAAATCCAAACAATTAAGTGATTCCTGAAGAAAGAATAATGATAACATATGAGCCAAATGGAAAAGGACATTAATAATTATCAGGTTGGAACATGAAAACACATTTATTTTATAGTGATGATTTTATGAAAACAAAAACGATGTTAGTTAATTAAGGTAATAAATTTCAACTAACACCTAATCATATATTCGTAGCTTAAGTAATGAATTCTTCGAATTAAGAAGTAACATTACTGGTATCAGAATCAGATGAATCAGAATACAATTTTAGATATGTTTAAATGCCAGACATATTAAAAGATCACAGTTATACAATAGTAGATTCATAATATGGAGCATTTATAAACATTAATCATCTTAAGCCAAGTTCAATAATGGGTACAACATATATATCAGATTCTACAGCATCCAGATATAGAATCTCGTTAAATTATACAGTGAGAACAGAAGAAGGTTAATGTGATTTTGAGAGAGTATTGGGTTTGGAGGGAATTTATATAGCAAATGTATATGCATCAGAATAAGCAGAATTATATTAATCTGAAATTGATGAGGATTCTGCTAGAATAAAAGAAAGTGATTTAAGTAAATTTAAATAGACTAAAATAACTTTTGATAAGGGAAGTAGATGGCAATCTTTAACACCACCTTAAGTTGATTCAGAAGGTAAAAAGTTATAATGTGATTCTAAAACATGTTCATTACATTTGCATTCTGTCTCTACTAAAATGTAATTTGGTCCATTTTATTCAACTAAGAATTCGATAGGTTTAATTTTAGGAACAGGAAATATAGGAAAACATTTAAGTTATAGAGCAGATTAAGTGAACACTTATATGTCAAGAGATGGAGGTTTAACTTGGTTTGAAATAGCAAAAGGATCACATATATATGAAATTGGAGATCATGGAGGTGTTATTGTATTAGCAAGCGATTAATAAGCAACAAAAGTATTAAAGTATTCATGGAATGAAGGATTAACATGGGAGATATTTTAATTTAGTGAACAACCTATTGAGATTACTAATATTATAACAGAACCTTCTAATATTGGAACAAGATTTATTATATATGGTACATCAAATTTATATATAAATGATGAAAATATTGAGTAAGGTAATATTGTTAAAATTGATTTTTCTTCTATTCATGGAAGAGAATGTGTCGGAGAAGATTCACCTTCAAGTCCAAATAGTGATTATGAATTATGGTCACCAACTGGAAAGATTAATCCAGATTGTCTTATGGGAATGAGAGTTGAATATGTTAGACGAAAAAGAGATGCCAAATGTTTTAATGGTGAAGATTTATAAAGATAACATTCTGTTTAATATTGTTAATGTACTGAAGAAGATTGGGAATGTGATCTTAACTTTCACAGAGAGAACTCTGATTCTAATGCTAAATGCATTCCCTATGAACTCTATGAATAAGACTTTGAAGCTCCATAAAATTGTGAAGATTATTATGAAGTTTCTAGAGGTTATCGTAGAGTAGCAGGAAATAAATGTTAAGGAGGAGTTGAATATAATCCAGTTAAATTATTATGTCCAGGATTCAAATTTTGGAAATTTAGAAATGTATCTCTATTTATATTATTTAGATTTGGGATTTTATGCTTATTTGTATATTTGCTGCCATCGTTTATTTCATCTATAAGAACAAACATCATTTTTCTAAGAAAAAAGATCATAATAAAGAATAATAACATTCTGCAAGGGCTTATGGTCAAAAAATGGTAGAAAGAGGACTTGGATATAGAGAATTCGATGAAGATTTAATTGAAGTGAATCAAAATGTGTGAATATATATATTATTATATCATCATATTATTTTTATTTTAATATTTAATTTATTAATAAAACTCATCTTAAAATTTAGTAAAAATTAATTACTAGTTTTTCACTTTATCTCTTCTATTCAATTTTTTATTTTAGTAGTATTATAATTCAACTCAAGTATTAATAATTTATTGTCAAAAATAAAATTATAATTCAAAATTCAAAGAGTAACATGAATGAAAATGAAAATATCCTTATGTGTGATAATAGTTTTAATAAATAAAACTTTTGTATAACACCATCAAAAGATGATAGGAAAATTAGAGAGAATTATCTATTACAAACACCTATAACTCAGAATGTACAAAGAACTTTATTCACTAATCATAAAAATCTGTCTGCTTCAAAATTTATAATCGATGAATAATTGATTGATTAATAAATTTCATAAATTGAAGTTGATTAAGCAGTTGAATTGATCTAAGAAATTTGCTAAAGATTTAATCTCACATTTTCAAAATTTTCTATTGTTTCTTAAGATATTATTAGACTTATCTATATATTTAAAGAAATCAAAATGATTTGTACATATCCCATTGAAAAAATTTATGATTTTTTAAATATTGTTTAAATGAGATACCCAAATTCGATAAGTTTAGTTATTTCATCTCAGAAATTACCAAGGATAATCTAAATTAATGATATATTCGAACTGAAATATATAAAACAAGGTTTAGTAAATATTTCGTATTTATAATTGTATCGCCGTGATTTAGATACAATAATGCAAATCTTAAGAACTCTTAATGTGAAATAAGCATTTTATTTTGATGATGTCGAATAATGCCGATATTTACTTTCTGAAAATATAAAATAACATATAGTTTGTAACAGAGGAGTTTTGCCTGCTACAAATATACAAATACTGAGAAATTATCTTTCTATTTAGACATCATATATAGGGCCAATTTTAGATATTGGTCATATTTAAAGAGAATATAAACAAAATTACCAATTAAATAAAGTTATATTTATGGATTCAGAAAGTTATTTAAGAATGCTCACAAGATTGGAAGAACAAAATTTACAGAGAGTAGCTTTAAAATTTTAAAACAACAAAAACATTACTGCTTTTGAAGATTTTTGCATAAACAATTAAATTACTTGTAAATATCAAGTTATTTCATCTTCAATAGAATTAAAATAATAATTTGATGTACTAGTTCACATAGATTAAGTTAATAGTTTGTAAGCTTATTTAAATGATTGTGCTTTCTTGAACAAAGATTGTATTAGCATAGTTTATTTATCAAAAGAATAATATTTAATAAAAAGAAAATCTTTATTTTTTTAATAAACTAATTTAGAATTATTGGAATCTATTTATAATTAATTATGTTTAAATTAAAATAAGATCAATTTGAATTATATAAAATAATGTTTTATGATTGATAATCCACTTAAATTAATGAATATGTTAGAAAAATTTTAATTAATACAGATTGATACAGTGATACCAATGAAATGCTCAGTATCTATTGATACAATGGCAGATACAAATTCTGATTAGATTAATTAATTAATAAAATATGTTAAATTACATAGTAGGAGAATTATATCTTTAAGAAAAGATGCTAGTACTATCAAACATTTTGAAATAGATCTGGAAAATGTAGCAAAATTCACAAATATATCAATTATTGATTTATGTATCCAAATTGAATTAAATTGTAAAATATTTTTAGAACCTGAATTTTACGATTTTATGGTAAATTATTAGATGAGAGATCATTAATCACATTATGCATTTAATAATAATAATAAAATCAAGAATTAATTATCATAATGCGCATAAGATATTACAAAAATAAAACAGTAACAAATTTAAGAATTAGACATATGGTTTTGCCTTGGCTAAATGCTAAAAATATCATCATTGTCTAAATGTACAAATTATTATTCTAATCAATAAAAGTTTGCTGAGATTGTAAATAAATATTTTACAACAGAGAATAATTTATCAGTAGGCGAGTTATTTCAATATAATCATGATAAATATCTGGGAATAAAAACTATTGAAGGGTTGAGAGAAAAAACAAAAATTATCACAGACATTAGAATGATTTATCAAGAAATTCTTGAACAAAAAGATAGAGACATATTAAATAAAATACCAATTAACAGAAGAGTCCATTGGGAATTAATGAAATAGTATCTTTCATATGATTTGGATTAACTTTCAGATTTAGTGAACTATTATATCGATTAATCGTTAAAATAAACATAAAAATATAGAGTAAAAGGATGGCTAATAGATAAACCAATAAAAAAGGTCAAGTTTTGATGATATAATGATTATTTCTTTTATTTTTATTTATATTTTTAAATAATAATGTCAAAGAATGTTAAACAGTTACTCTAGGATCCCAATTATACAGTACCTTTAGAGGTGATCAAACGAGAATTAAGTAAAATACCAGGAGGTGAGGATGTAGATATTTAGTTTATACTTTTAGAAATATAAAGAAATTCAATAAACATTATTGCCTTTGTTAATGGATGGAATTGAAGAATTATCTAAAGAATTAGAGATAATGATATAAAATCCTGAAAAGATTGATCCCGAAGAAAGAGAACGCTTTAATCCTTGTATTTATTTAGGGTATATAGACAGAGTTATTTTTATAGATAATATTTAATGAGAAACAATCCAAAGTAGTATTGATTAAATAATAATATATTAATTAAAATATTTAATTTTATATGATTAGAAGAATCTTTTGGAATGTAAAGAATTCATTTTTTGGAGCAGGAATGCTTATTTTGATTCCAGTACAATTCATGTATTTCCCAGTTTTACTAGGAGTCCCAACATATGCAGGAACTGTATTGTAATCTGGTAATTATTAATAATCTTAAATAGGTTTAACATATTATGATGAATATGATGGAGATGTCAATGAGGGTAATTATTATAAAACAAAAAGTGCATGATCATTATAAATCAAATAAATTATTCAAGCATTATTTATATTATTTTATATAATTAACCTCTTTAATCATACTTAATAATAAATCTGTTTCGAAGAAATTCAACTCTTTTACAACAATCATTAAATTTCCTTTTTAAAAAGTGATAAATAATTAAATTCAAGACTCCTTATTAATAAATAATAAAATAAAATTCTTAATATTAATCTATATTTAAAATCTAAAAAATCAAATAGTTTTTGGTATTTTCAGCATACCAAAATTCTGTTTAATGATTTAAAATGATATTTTTTTTATCTTATAAATATAATTATAGATTGTAATGTTCATTTATATACTTTATTAGATGTATTTTTAAGGACTTTGCCTATATTTTATTATAGTGCTATAAGTTCTTATAAATATGCACTACTTAATTAAGTGGCTTCTGCTTATTAAACATCTTAAAGATGATTTGAAATTCTTATTATTTCTGCCAATGTCGCTCTTTCTGTAACTGCTTTGTTTCTCTTCATATCTAACAAATCAGATAATGGTTTCTATTAAGAATATTATTCTTTTTTTGATGATTAAATTTTGACCTTTTCCTTACCTATTGAAGAACCAAATGCACTTTAATAGTTATTCTTGATTTGAATCTCATCTAAGGGATGATATTGTTTTTAACTTGGTGAATAAATTGCATGAGTCAAACCCATTTTTATAGGAGATTCTTATTTTGGAAATTTATTATCCATTAGATTTCTTAAATGAGTTGCAGATTATCTATGTGATAAAGGTTGATTAGAATTCTTTTCTTCTTGGTTTTTAAAATTGTAAAGTAATTCGCTTTTTTAAATAAACTTTTAATTTTCGAATCCCTACACTTTTGAATAAACTTTGTCTCTTATGCCCTTTTTAACATCATTCCAGTTTTAGGAATCGCTTCTGCTTATAGGATTATTAAATTATTATGGTGAGTTTTATAGCTAAAGTCAATCAATACTTTTACAGTTGTTTGAGAA
Organism: Paramecium sonneborni; assembly: GCA_905182985.1. NCBI lineage: Eukaryota > Ciliophora > Oligohymenophorea > Peniculida > Parameciidae > Paramecium > Paramecium sonneborni. Next base: position 402,984 of record CAJJDN010000024.1, on the reverse strand, counting down.
TATTTCATTAACAGTTAAAAATATTTTTTTATTATATTTAATAATTTTAAATCATGCATTCTTCTTGAAAATTATCCTAATAAAATTAAGTTAAAAAAAAATAATTTTCCAAAAATTCATATCCAAATCTTTGGCTCAATAAACTTTTTAGATTTAAATTAACTTAAAATGATAAGATGGGAATCAAAATAGAAAAAAAAATTAGATTTTTTAGACTTTTATTCTAGGATAATAAAGTGACTACAATTAAATGAGTACAACTTGGATTATCAGTTTTAAAAATATTTTATTTGTAATCATCTTAAAAGACATATTTTTCTATCACTTTTTTATATAGTAGGAGTTTAAATTATGTTTTCAATGTAAAAGAGTTAAATTAATTTATATTAAAGGAATCAATGACTTTGTTTGAAATAATTTTTAACTATTATTAGTTTTATAAAATTGTTATCTAATATTTGGATAGTTAATATTTTTGCTATTAGGCAATGATATTTTCAAATAAAAAAACTAATAAGATAATTAATGCAAGAGGAATCATCTAAAAAAGTAGATCCTATGGAGGCTTTTAGAAAAAAAGAAGATTATAGAGAGGCATGTCAAAAATTAGATGGATTGCACTCATAAAATAAAGAAAATGATGAAACAAAATATTTGATGCTATTTAAGAAATAAGAAACTTCTAGAAAAGATTTGTGTGTAATAATAAGAGTTTATAATGGAAATATGATTTGGATGTAAAAAATAGATAGAGGAGCATTAGATGAAATGATTTTAAAAACAGATATTAAAGGCACTTATTCATCATTTTGTGAATTAATCAGATTTGCAATAAGTGAAAATTCATATGATTTTGTACAATTTGAAGCTCAATTAGATATAGTACTCTACTTTTCTTTATAAAGACATGTTTAACTAAAAGGTTAAATTCCCTTAGATTAAGGATTACCAATAACAAATGATGAAGACACAAGAAAAATTCAATTTTAATTTGTTTGTGATTTAGTTGATGTTTTAAAGGCTACTCAGTTATAATTTACTAAAGAAATTGAAGTGAATACAAATAGAAAGAAAAAAAATGAATAGATGATAGATGTTGAATAGCCTCCTCTTTAAAAACCCCCTCCTCCACCTAAAAAAAATCTCTTAACAATTGGTTAAGAAATTTTAAATACTCCAGAAGTATTACTACCTAGAAAAGGTCCTTATGGAATACCTTTTTATGGAAATCAATATGTTTAATTTCCATCTGGTGCTGATTTAATTAATCCAAATAAAAAAAAGAGAAAAACAAATGGGGGGAAATTAGATTGAAATTTAATATATTATCACAAAATAATTCTATTTTATAATTGAATTGAAAAAATTTAATATAAAAAAAAAACCTAATACACAAAATAAATTATGATCTCTCACAAACAAAAATATAACTTAGTCATTATTCAAAGAATGAATCTTTTAGATCAAATCTAGAGGGAATCTTTCAAAAAAATTTAATGTTTCATATTAAAATTTAACATAAATTCTGAAGGGAATTATTATTGGAAATTTTTTTCTGCTTTCTCATTGAATTACCTGAAACAAGGTTTATTATTTTATAAACATAATGTATGAAATATAAATACAAGTAAGTAATTAAATACTAATTGGACAAAGCTATGAACTTTTACTAAACAAAATAATTCAATCTATTTTAAATAAATCAACTTAGATTTATTTACACTTTAATTAAAATAAATTTAATTGTTTAGAAACAAAGAAAACTTACTTTTGCACTTTCATAACAATTAATTTTCGAGAGGATGATAATTTTGGTATTGAAAATAAATTAAATTAATGTTTGTATAAATATTTTAAAGTTTTAATGAAATTCACATAGTTGAGATTAACTATAACCAGTTCTAAAAAGGAGGAATACGAAATATAGTGTAAATTAAATATAATAGAGCAAAGTCATAATTAGTAATTTTTTTAAGGTAATTATTTGATAAAATGAATGTTGTATTATAATTGATATAAATACAGGTTTCAAGGATATAAGTTCAATAAAACTGCAGTTAGGATAAATAGAATTTGAATAATAATCATTGCAATGATATAAGGCTTAGATGTGGCTAATAGTGGATAATGATCATCATCAGTCATATATATTTAATTTATTTTAATTTATTATTAAGCCCCTTACCCGTTTTTATGGAAATAATATTAATTTTATTGAGATGAATAAGTTCATAACTATAGCTTTGATTGCTTTAGTAAGTGCTTAAGCATTGGATATTGATTTGACACTCCTCTTATAGGTATAAATAATAAATAAATGAAAAAAGACAGGATCACAATCAAATGATGCTGTTTAGGCCGTGTATGATTTATTGAATGATTTGAAAACAAGCAACATTGAAGCTTAAGGTGTTGCAGATGAAAAGAACATTTCTGATGAAGAAATTGGATAATCTAGAATAGCTGCTCTATCTAAAGTTAATGAATTAAATCAAAAAGCTTGGGCAAGTGCTAAAGCTAGAAGAGAACAAATTGGTGTTGAATATAGAGTATTTGATTAAATAAATTAAAGGAAGCAACAGACTATATTGCATGGGCAACATAAAGATTAGCTGATATTGATAGGAGAGAAGTTGAACTTGAAGAATTGAGATGTTTTTCAAATGGATTGTTCGTCAGAGCTATTAAACAACATAATGATGCTTTAGGAGTCATCAAAATATTAAAGAATGATTTGAGGTATGATATAAAGATTAATAAATAGTGGTTATTTAACAGGAGCTCCATCATCAATGATTGAATTAAAAGTTGAAAATGTAGCTGATAAATTGAAACAATATAGTCAATTATTTAATCAAGATGCTATGTCTAAATTTGCTTAATTAGCTGCTGAATAAGCTTCTGGAAATGCTGAATTACATGCATTAGGAGAATCTGATGCTTCAACAAGTGGAGATAGATAACCAGGAGTTAATGTTGGATAACTTGTCTATAATGCATTAAGTGATTTAGAAGATCAATTAAGAGCTGCTCTCGCTGCTTTAGAATAAAATGAAATTGCTGGATACTATCAATTAGCTGATTGGTTAGCTGATTCAGAAGCTGAAAAAGCTCATCTTTAAGACGAAATTCAAAGAAAGACTTAACTCTAAGATAAGTTGGTTGTGGTAATATCTTTTTCTTATTTCTTTAGTAAGAATAAGCTGCTCTTGCTGTGTAAGCCAAAGCTAATTCAGTCTTAAAAGATTCATAGAATGCTATCAATGCTGCAACTGCCAGTCTCTAAGAATTAAGAGATCTTTATGAAACTGAACTTAATAGAAGAAATGGTATTGTTATTATTTTATTATTTTAGAGGAAAATGCTATCATTGATGAAGTCATTCACATCTTCAAATAGTAAGTCTTAGAAATGGCTAACTAAACCTCCTATGGCAAAAAATGATTATGACATATAAACATTATCAATTTAAACTGAAATAATTAGTCTCATTTATTCAAAAATAAAAAATTGACAAAAACATCTGAAAAAAAAAATGGATATTAATATTTTAATTATATTTCACTTAGGTGAACCCCAAGAAACTGGTTGAACTTATTCAGTTGTTGCTTCAACTTTCCATTCATTACTTAAACCACTTGATTTCCATTCATTATTATTTCCTCCACTAATTTTCCAGTCATTATTATTACTACTTGATTTCCAATCATTATTATTTCCACTTGTTTTCCAATCATTATTATTATTTCCACTTGTTTTCCAATCATTATTACTATTCCCACCTGTTTTCCACTCATTATTATTTTAACTCTATTTCCAATCATTATTATTTTAACTCTATTTCCAATCATTATTATGTCCTCCTGTCTTCCAATCATTATTATTTTAACTCTATTTCCAATCATGATTATGTCCACCTGTTTTCCATTCATTATTATTTCTATTTGTTTTCCATTCATTATTATTAATATTACCATTCTTCCAATCATTCTTATTTCCACTCTACTTCCAATCACCATTGCCTTATTTATTATTCCAATCTACATTAGAAATACTTCCTCCATTCCTCTTACCATCTTAATTATTCTTCCAATTATCTCCTCTTTAAAAGTTACCTTTTCTGCCATCTTTATTATCCCAATGCTTATTTCTATCATTCCCTCCATTTCTATCAAAACTTCCTCTTCCATTTTCTTTATTTCCTTAATCAGTTTTTTGATAATCATTCCAACCCCCTTCTGTGTTTCTTTTTTTGAATTTATTATTTTAGAAATTATTTGACTCAAATTTTTAGTTATAATTATTATTTGGTTTATCCTACTTTCCAGCATCCCATCCTAATCTAATTTCAGTTTCTTTATGTTTAGTCTCTACATTATTAAGTATAGATTTTAAAATTTCAGTAATACTCTTATTTTCTGATTCTTTGGCAAATTCATCCAAAATATCCAGCAAGGTAATTTTTTATAAGCTTGCTAATAGCTTATCTGTTTAGTTCTTTTAGTTTGCATGTTTGTTCTTATCATCTTACTAGGATTCATTATTATAAGTCTTCTTTCTTATTGGCAATTAGTTTTCCATTTAAAAATAAAGACTTTAAATTTAGTTAAATTAAATATTAATCATTATTTTTCTTTAGATTTGGTCTTCTTTTTTTCTTTTGATTTAGACTTCGATTTGGATTTCTTTGGTTTTTATTGTTTCATATCTTTTGTTTCAGCATTAGAATCTTTAGTTTTATTGATAGAAGTATCAGCAGTATTAGATTTTTTTATTTTTGATAATTATGCCAATTCTTCTTTACTGAATTACTTTTACCCATTAATCCAAATACCCTTTTATAATCTTTAATCAGGCCAAATCATCAAACCTTTTCCATGCATAATTCCATTCTTCCATCCTCCTTTATATGTTCTTCCATCTGGCCAACTATATTCACCATATCCTTATCTGACATTATTAATATATTCTCCTTTATATGATTTTCCTTCTCCCCAAATGAATTCTCCTTAACCATGCATTTTACCATCTTTCCATTCTCCTTCATATCTTCTACCATCTGGCCAAGTTTAAGTTCCTTTTCCACAAATCTACCCTTCTTTAAACATACCTTCAAAAATACTTCCATCAACATATTCTAATCTACCTTTACCATCTTTTTTACCAGCTTTGAATGTCCCTACATAAACATTACCATCTCCAGTTTATTCTCTACCATCACCATTCTATATATATATAATTTGTATATTTACTTTTTAATTTTTTAACCATTTCCCTTCATATGATGATCCATCCTAATAAACCAACACTCCAACTCCTTCTCTTTCTCCATGAACAAATTCTCCTGCATAGTAATCTCCATTTTAAAATATATATCTTCCATATCCTTATAAAAAATCATTCAACCATTAACCTTCATAATAGGCTCCATTTGAAAATATTTGTTTCCCAAATCCATGTCGTTTACCCATTTACCATGTACCTACATAAATATCCCCTGTATCCAAAATTATGTATGGACCCAACATTTCACAATTATTCATATCTACATTGATATTTATAGGTTCTAATTGTGCAGATAACGCAACTAAATGCTCATTTTCTATTTTTAGAACATCAGAATTTGATGGTACTGCCTTTTCTAAACTTGGTTTATGATTTAAAACCTCTACTTAATTTTCAGGTGCAGCTTGCTATTAAGATTTAATAAATTGTTATTGTTAATTAGGAGCAAAAGACATAATCATTTACTCTCCTCTTGATGATTAAAGTATTATTTGTCTCTCTTAAGGAGGAGCATTTACTTTACCTCTTCTGGATTATCATCTTCTAAAGATATTGTATCTTCTTGATTTTATTAAAAGATTGGGTTATCTAGCATCACTTAAGATTTAGGTTTTTCTGAATGGTAAGATTTTTCTTCTGGTTGTGGTTCTTATTTTTATACGACTTCAACTATTTCTTATTCTTCTTATGGCGATTCTTTTACTTCTTCTTTATCTTCTTTTTTATTTTCTTCTCTATCTTATTCTTCTTCTTCTTCTCTATCTTATTCTTTATCTTATTCTTCTTCTTCTTCTAATTCTTCGCATTCAGACTCTTCCTCTTACTTTGGAGTTGCTAAAGGAGTTATTTCTGCACTGTCAAATGCTTAATAGACTCCAAAATCTATATTTTCTAATAAATTAGGAGGTGAAGGCAAAGGTTATAAAAGAACTTCCTAATCACTTTTAGATAAATAATCAATTAATTTTTTTTTTGTCTATGCCTCTTAAGTTACATTTTTATTTTTGTCTTTCTTAGATTAACCTTATGTAAATGATCTATCTTGTATTTTCTCAACTTCACAAATACTCTCACTTCTTTGTTATATATGATTTGTTGGTTAAAAATTTAGTGATCTCTACTCTATGTCAATCTACAAGTTAGATGGCTCAATTGATGAATCATATAAGTTTATCTAATAATTATAATTTAATATCTCTACCATTTATTGATGTATTTTTTAGTTTTCTATTAGTTATTGCTTCTAAAATACTTCAGCCTCTAATTATCTTTTTAGCAGACTTTCCTGCATATTATTTATATTTACCTCTCCATTATTTTGACGTTTCCATTGTAATTCTTCTTCAGGATTCATGTAAACATGTTTATTTTCATACAGCCTTATCTAATCCATAGTATTAATTTCAAATTATTGCTAATTACTTTGTTAAACACAAGCTCCCATTATAATATAAATAAATTATAAAAAAATATAGTATTAAATTTCAGTCATCAGAACTTTATTGTTCTAGTTTTTTTATGCCTTTATCAATAAATTAAAATGCCAATTAATCAATCTTATTGTTAAAATTTGCTTTATCAGCCTCATCTGTACTCAATAACTAATGTTATGATGCCAATTTTTTTAATAAATCATTTTTTTATTCTTCCTTTTTCTTTTTCTCACTTTCCTTAAGACAATCAAATTTATTCAATTAGTCAATCATTTCTTATTTCATTTAATTTGTATCTGAATATTTAGCAGTTCTGTGAACTAATTCCAAAACTTCTTATTCATATCTGATAAATTACAATAAATCTCGACTCTAAAAATTAATATTTAATTCTCCATTATCATAAAATTCATCTATATCTTTATTATCTTAATTTTATTCTAAAGATTTCAAAAATTATAGATTAATTTTATCATCCTCATTATCAGTAGCACTTAGCTTTCTTGGATTTGTAATTAATGGTAAACTAAGCCGATTGTTTAGAGGAGATTGAGAACGTTTGAATGAAGATGCTTAATTATTATTAATATTTGTTAATTTAGCAAGAGTTTCTTTTGCTTATTTGAATTCTTCATTCATTTCTTCATCAAATGAAGACTCTATTGAACTATCATTAGAAAAAGAGACTTCTAATTTGAAATGAGATTCTTTTCTCTATTATTTTAACGCTGATATTACTATTTCTTTGGTTGATTGTGCTTAATTGCTTCTAATCGAAGGTTATGGAGAAGTTGTTCTTGATAAAGCATCATTTAACTTGACTTTCAACTTATTAAATTGTTATTAGATTTTATCTTTTGGACTGTAATCTTATCTAATCCTTAATTCTGATCCTTTTCTTTGGTTATCCCTTGTTGGAATAGACAGACTTCCATTATTTTTTTATTGGTGATGTATAATTAAAGATCTAGATATAGAATGTCGAGTAGGTTCAGAAAGTTTAATTGAGAGCATTATATTTATAAAAATATAAGTCCAAAATTCAGATTTATATATCAAACTTAAGTACTTAAAAATGTTTAAAATTTTGGATTAGAAATTCTACGAGCACCAATTTCCCAGCATGATTTCTTTTATGGTTGCACTTATTCTTCTATCTTTTTCATCTACATTTGAAGTTATAGAAATTATGGATTGAGTTCTTAAGAATGAATAGTTTATTTTCTACTATAGGACTTTTTTAGTCTTTAAAAGGATAAAAAATTCTTTGGCAAAGTTTACTTGGGAAAATCAGCAGTATTTCTATACATCAAAAACTCTTTCGACAGTTTAAAATCGCAATATTGTTTAACAGGGGTTGCTTTCAAAAACTATTTTTTTGTCTAATCTATACTCTTAACTCTGTTCCTTAAGCATCTTATAGGAAATTCTGTAGTTGTAGTTGCTGCAGTATGTTTAGTTAATTTAGAATAACTGGTTTTTGTATTAATTAGTTTCTGCTTTTCATCCTTACCGGAATTAATTGTTGAACTTCGATATTATTGACTTGTTTTATAAAGAATATTTTGAGGAGATAAATTCTTTTCTTGCCAAGGACTTACATCTTCAGCATCAAATTCATCCTATAAAAAACATTATTGCATATAATAATAAATATAAAATTGAAATGTTTGAGACTAATTGTTGATAGACTAAAATAGAAGTATTATTTGGCTATTCCATAGTTTTTTTTTTATATCTCAGAAAATCAAGGTTTTACAAATTGAAAATATTATAAGGCTCAAATCTACTTTAACTTTATAATTTGTATTCCAGTAATTGAATTATCATCTATCATTGTATTCATTGCAAGGCTAAAAATATGAACTTTTATAATCCGAAGGAGACATTTATTAATAAATAATCCCATAAATCATTTACAATCTCTGCTATTGTATTAATTTTGGAAAAAGAAGCGCTATCTAAAAACAATTTGCCTGTTCTCAATTCAATATATAAAAACTATATCATTTCTTTATATACAAATCTTATATTCATCTTAATATTTAATGTATTCTCTCAATATTAATTGTGGATTCATTAAAGTTTTTTTCATACAGAGTTGTTATTATACTTATCTTAGCCAAAAAGTTGTGATCTTTCATTATTTTTTTAATATCTATTCATAATTTTCCAGTCTTAGGTCATGCAACTGTTAAATCTATTAATATTCGAAATTCTCTTTAGTTTTATTTTTTTACATATTATATATTATTTATTCATATATATCAGAATATTTGGCAGCTTGCTTAAAATTCATGTTCATTCGCTTCATTTTCAATTATTACAATCTCCTCATGTTTTTAAGGTAATCCAGCTAACTTAAATCATTTATTGTACATCGATAACTTGGTTTGTTAAAAATATCTATTGGTTCCTATTTGAATTGTGATTCAGGTTAAATTTAATTAGACAGTTGATATTATTATTATGTATAAATTGGAGTTGTTGGTCTATATATTTATTCTTTCTTAACTGATTCAGCATGTACAGAAGGAGGTTTTTAGACTTTATTCATTAGTGGTTCTATAGGATTTTAGGTCTTAACTTAAATTTCAGAAGTTCTGATTAAATCATCAGTGGCTTTTGGCCCTATGCTTAGAGATTCAAAAGCAAGTGGAGGTGGATTTAAAGTAGTTTTATTCTATTAAGTATCCAAAGTAATTCTATCAGGATAGTAAGGAGTATATTAAGTTTAACTATGTTAATCAAATGCAATTACACAACTGATGAATTTGGTTGAATTTAAGGAATAGATTTATATGATAGTTGATAATCATTTGGCTTATCATATAAATTATATTCCTATTTAATTGGTTCAAATTTGTAGTGGTCAAACTTTTCATATGTTTTAGGCTATTCATAAGTGGTCTTATATTTATCAAATGTATTAAACTCATATTTCGTAAAAGTGTTGTCTTATTTTAGTGGTTCATACAAAGTTTTATTTTGAAAATTGAGAGAACTACCTATTGGTTCTTAAACTTGAGTCATATAAATATATAATACATGTTGTATTGTATGCTATGATGATAAATAGTTCAAGTACCTGACTAAATGTAGGATCCTGTACGTCCAGCATCGGGTTTTTTGTACTCAAAACTTTAGTAATTAAATTAAGAAGTTGGTAATGCACTTACTTCTTCAGGTTTATAAGTTTAAACAGTCCTGAAATTCAAACTATCCGTTTATGGTTTCCGATACTCAAAATTTTCTTAAGTAAATTGATGTGGATTTTAAGCTTGCCAAATTTATTTATTGTTTACAATTCATTTCTTAAGAACCCTAAACTCCTAAAAGAGGTTAATTTTAGAATTGCATATAATCTTTTTACTGTGGATCTGTACTAGTATTTTTTATTGATCTTGTTAATCTTTTTGTCGGCTCTTATTCTTTACCTGTATCAAAGATGGTATTTACTGTTCCCATATTATAGTTTGTAGCTATAGGACTCTAACTCTTTCTATCAATCATATTATTATTAATTAAAATACGATAATATTATAATAATGTTGAGATTCATGTCCTTCTATAGATTTACAAATATTTCAATGGCAAGGGGAGTACTTCTAAAAATTGTTAATAAAGAATATAAAAATGAATATCAGCAATATGAACAAGAACCTACTCTAAGGAAATAAATTTAATCTTTAGGATTTTAATTGATAGATAACCCATTAACTAATAAAGTTACTCTTAACAAAGAGTTCCCAACTGCAAAAATATCTATTGAATTTAGAGGAACACCTCCTCCTCTTTAGGCTAAAATGTAACGAATTTGAAAATCACTTGTAATTAGAAAAAATCCACAAGAAGACGAATCCATTACATAAAATCCAAAATACCAAGACAAAATAAAAAAGTAGGTTGAGGAAAGAAAAGAAGAACTTGAGTTAGGAACACTTTCTGTCGATTATACAGTTCTAATCGAAACTGAAAAAGGAGAAGCTATAGCATTTGAATGCAATACAAGTATTACATGAAAGGAATGAACTACAGGTGACCAGTCTACTATCATAAATTATGTACAACCAGTCTATGATATTCGAGAGTACAAAACAAGATCCAAATATCGTAAATTTTTGGCAGATTATCCAGGACCAGAAATTAATAAATTAGATGAAGTTAAAATAATTTTTATTTCTAGCAATTACAACAATCCATCTATACTTACCTTGAAAGCTATGGTATTAATGAATCATTAAATGCATTAATTGAGGCTTACTCTATAGACAAAGAACAAAGATAATATATGGAATTTCTAAAGTCTATTGAAAATTTTTTATCAGTTTGATTAATTTTTATAATCATTTATTAATCATTTTTCACACAATATTTATAAATATTAATAAAATAGAACACATTTTATCCATAAAATTTAATTCTATTATTTTTATAATTTTATGTTTTTTTAAATTATTTTCAATAGAGAATTTGTGAAATTTATGGTTTTTAATATCAAAATGAATTTTCGCTTTCAATGTTAAAAATAAATTTGATTCAAGTAGATCATATGAATACACAGATAATAAAAAGTCAAACATATTAATGATTTTTACATAGCTTTCCAGATTCTCTAAGATTATGGGATTGCATAGTTGAAAAATTTAATTAGAAATCATCGCAGAAATGCAGAAAACTGATGTCTAAATTCTTAATATCTCATATCCAAATTAGGCTTAATCTTATAATCTAAAATTTGGTTTAGATCCAAGAGGTGGTTAAGAGGATTAGATTGACAATAGAATATATAGATAATAGATAACTTAATAAAATTTGCAGTTACATTCTTATTAACATTGATTTCAATTCTTGGTGAGATTTTTGGAACTATATTTACTAAATTATACATGAAATTAATACTAAGAATTTCTATCCCAGAAAAATATACTGCCAAAATGAATTATTACTATTTCTAAAAGAATTTACTATTTGTTTCATTTTTAAACAAGTCTCAAAAATTCTTATACAGATATAAGCCTCATTGTTTTTAATTATGGTGAGAACAAATCTTCTCATTTTTATTATTCGAGATGGTAGTTGAAATTAACTTAAAATGCAGATTCGGAATTAATAGGAGCTGTAACAGGCTATTGGATATAAAAAAAACAGTCTTATTTTATAATCAATAAAATAATTGATAGAATTTCTTGGTTAAAAAAATGAAATTTAGGAAATTAAAAACCAAATAATAAATTTAGAATCTTTTTTTCTTTAATCTATTTTTATATTTTTTCTCTTTTTAATTGATAGATTTATAAGTAGAATATAGATTTCAAGAATTAATAATTCTTAATCCCATAATTTATGGCTCAGGTTTAGGATCATAAAAATCTGAACCTATCTTTGCTAATTCTTTAATATCTTTTTTAAAATCTCTTTTTTGTTCCATCATTTCAGCTTCTTCAATACAAATATCAGTTATAATATTTTTGATAACAGGGGCTAAATAAGGTAAAACTACTTTTTTAGTTACAGCTGGTCTTCTAGTTTATTTTGCTTTTTCTAAGAATCCTCTTTTATCCTAAGCTTCTTTCATTTTCATTTTTACAACTGAATTACCCCATTTTTAATTAAAAAAATTCATTTATTATTAACGAAGTCTATTTCTTAATTATTCAGCCTAATTATGATAGTTTCTATAGTATGTATCATAAGAGACAGTTGGTTTTTATTCAAACTATTCTAATTTTAAAGACATTCTTTCTTTACAATAACTATCCCTCAAATTTTCATTAAATTCTGTTTTTATCCTTTAATCCTCGAACTGGCTAATTTCTTAAAATAATTAAAGTTATGGATATTCCTTCAAATCAACATTTTAAAATTTATCTTTTAATAAAGAGGATAAATTTTCAACCTCTTTACTTAATTATGGTACATATTTTTCTAAATTCAAATGAGTTTTAGCTTTCTGCAAAAGAGGTACTTTATTTCTAAATTAAGTTTGAGGTGGTTTCTCTTCAAACTTTAAATAATCAGGGTATTCTGACTTCCATTTTTTAAGTTTTAATTTTGTTTTAATTAAAGTTTATTAACTTTCAAATAATGCTTATCTTTCTGGAGTTGGTTAATCTTTGTTCATGTCCTTCAATAAATCTGTGACTGTGAAAAAAGTATCTAAATTATGGAAATCTTTCATTCCTTCTTCAAATCTTTCTTCTTTATTTAGTGACTGGATTCCAAGTTTTTAAGTTATCTTTTTAAATCTTTGTGAAGTAGCTTTAGGCTTTTCTTTCTTAAATTCCATATTAAATAGTAATAAAATTTGATAATAAAATTTAATATTGAATATTTCACTCAACATTTCTATGTTCATTAGATGTTTAAATATTTTCATAAGATTGAATGATTTATTAAATTTTCTGCTTATTGCCACTGATATTTTATTTTCTTTAAGTTTTTTATTGTTATGAAGAATCTTTCACACCAGGGAAGAAATCTAAATAAGGAGACTTAAATCTAGCGCTATCAAAGTTTAAAGTTGGAATATCATCATTTCTATTGGTTCTTACTTTCATAGATTGTCCTCTTGGTTTTTCATTTTTTTTATTTTTTCTATCTGGAGATTATTTTCTACTTCTAGTATTAACTTTTATTCTTTTAGATTCCTTGTATGACTTTTCTTCTTCTTCTTTAGATGTTTTCTAACTATTTTTTCTTCTTCCAGCAGTTCCAAATTTACTTCCAGGACCACTTGCTAATGATTAATTAGCAGGAGATCTATTGTTAATATTACTATTAGTTTATAATGGTAGAATTTTATGTTTAATTCCTCCATCAAATCCTGCTTCTTAAAATTCATTATTAAAAGATGATTTAAAATTACATGCCTCTTCTTCATCAGGCTCTTCCCATTAATGAGGAATTTCATTTCTTTAAAAAAGCTCTGATCCTATTGGACTAATATTTTTTTAAAAATCAATAGGATTAAATTGAGGAATAGAATTGCTTTCATTTTCTTAGAACTCAATTAAATCACAATTTACATTTTCTTTTTGAGCTTCATCAAAATCTTAATGCTACAAAAACATCTCCTCCTATTCTTATTATTAATTTTCTACTCCTTAACTTTATTTATTCTTTTAGCTTGAATAAAATTAAGGTTTAGGTAAATTTGGTTTTGGAGATCTATTTGTTACTTTAGAATGATACAAAGCATCTAATTTTACTCTTTAAGCCTTCTTTTTTTTAAATTATAACTCTTCTGGTTATGTATCCATTTCTGTTTATTAATTTAAATTTTGCTTATTGTTATTTTATTCTGTATCCAATGCTTAATCAGAATCTAAAATAGGTAATTCTTTAACATTTTCTGTTATATCTAATTTTGTGTCTTCAATTGTTCCTAAATTTGCAGACGTAATTCTTAAAATTTGATTTTTATTTTGAATTAAATCATGTGTCGAGTTATGATTTAGAATATTTAAATTTGATTAATCCTTACTCATTCCACTAATGTTGACATGTGTATCATTCATTATATATTTCTATGGACTTTTAGATATCAGCATTAAAGGCTTATAAAATTCAGCTAATATTTACATTTCTAAATAAACTTAATCAGGCCCTTGCAAAATCCATTTAGAACTTAATCTTTTTGAATAAATAATACAAAATGATACTCTAAAAAATTATTCCAATAGTAGACCATACAGCCAACTAAATGTAAATTCCCAATATATGTCATATATTTAAAATGATAATAAAAAGCTTAACCCAAATATTGTCAAGCACCATTTTGGCTAAATATTATGTTAAAGTAAATTACTATAGGATATTAAATTTGGATAATAATTTTGAGTAGTTTTTATTATGTTACCAATAAATTCTTATTACTAATAATCACTTTATTTTTCAATTTCATCACTTACTTCCTAATTATTTGTTTTATTTATTTTAAAAAGTTCTCTTAATTTTTCAAGCCTTAAACATGTTTCATGCATATGTTGATCAAGATTTTATTTTGGTCTATATAATATGCTAATCATTAAATTTAAACTGCTAAAGATCACTAATCCAATTATTAGTAACCCCATGTTTTCTATTTTGAATGAAACATATGCTGATAATTAATAAAATATTAGTGGTAATAAGAATATATTCCAATGGAATTACTAATTTCTACATGTAAATAATTGCCATTCTTTTTTTAAAAAAGTCATAAAGTGAAATAGATGCGTATAATTTAAAAGAGTATATTAGAGAAAGAACTTTTAGAGAAACCAGTATTATTAAATAATGTGTTCATTTCTTGGTGTAGAAATTGATTATTATTCATTGTCTTATTCATTAAATTAAGGCAAATTAGTTATTTTTTGATCTTTTAACACATCTTCCCAAAATTATTTTTTGTCTAATCAATCACTATATATTTTACTTTAACTAAAATTTAATGGTACTTATTTAATAGGCATTTTTTTTTTAATCATCATATAACATATGAATATTAGTATATTTTCTATCATCATAAAAATTGCTGAATTCGAATACATTTTCTTGATTTATTCAAATTTAAATTGTTTAATAAACAAAAATAAAATAAATATGAAAATTTAACGATAATAAATTTTAAAATAACCATTTTTCAATAAAGAGCATCTTCGAACCCAAAAAAATACTTATTTTACAACCACATTTAATTTAGAGGTTTTATAGATTAAAATTAAAAAGATTTTTTAAAATGGAAGTAAATTTAGAAGGGTTATATTGTATTTTGCTTTTTTCTGAAAAACTATTTGATTATCTATTATATTATAAAATCTAACAAATAATTAAATCATATACAATAATTTTTAATTTTAATAGTTAAAGAAAAAATAAGTATTTCCTATTATTGTTTTTTATAAAATAGATTTTGAACAAATATGGGGCGATTTTATCAATTTAATTGGAATACATTAAATAGCAATCATTAGTTCTTTCTTAAAGATTTACTAAATACATTTTCGATTATTTCATCTTCATTTAAATATTCTCTCATTTTTATAGCCATGACTTTGACATAATAATTAAAGGAATATTTTGATAACTTTAACATTTATCGAATATATTTAGGTCTTTAATTTAATTCTTTAATCACTTACTTAAAGTTATTATGTTTCATATATATTTCATATTCTTAGAGGCAATCAATGTCTAAATAATGAAATTGTAATTAATCAATAAAATTATCTAGCATATTCCATTTAGTTGAACCTTTAGATCCAACTTAATTTTTTGGTGGGCTATTATGATTTGAGATAGTTAATTGATTTTAATTTGATTTATTATTTTGTTTTTCTTTGAAAGTTTAAGCAATTGATGGCCTACAAAAACCAAAATGATTTTAATTAATTGATAATCTTGAATTTCTTGTCATCATCTGAGAATTTTTATGCATCAAAAATATATTTGTCATGTTTTATTAAATCTCATTAACTTGATATAGTTATTCTTCAATAAATGAATTAGTTTATATTTCACTTTATAGATTATCTTCAATGTAATCTATTCCATTAATTTCTTGATATTCCTTAATTTTATCAAATGTTTCTTTTTAAAAAAACAATGAATTTTTTTTTCTTGAAATAACTCTTTTAAATGGAAATCGATTTTGTTCTTGTGGGCACAATTCTTCTTTTTTTAATTTAGATTCCATATCTGGTTGATATGATAACATAGGACATTGATAAAAGATATGAGATATCTTTTTACAAAATTTACAACTAATCATAAGATCACTATAATCTTTATATAAAATTATTCTATCTTTGATTTAATGAAATTTTTCTTAATCCTATTTTACATCCTATAATATTTTGAGAAATGTTTATCTCTTAATTTTCGCAATGATTGAAAAACCATTACTTATAGCTGAAGTTTAAGGATTGAAACCAGAAAAAAATTAAAATTCACCAAATACTTCTCCTTATTTTAATTATTGAATATTCTATTAGCTATATTCTTCCAGAATATCTACAGACCCTTAATATACATAACATCTGAAGAAAAAATAAATCAAATTTTTTACAATTCAATATTTTGACTAGTATCTTAATGAAATATATATTCTCCCGGAGTATAACTAATTAACTCAATTTTGTCAATCAATTCGGATTTTGTCCATTTTGTGAATTGGTCGAATACTTTAATTTTCTATAATATTCTATTATTAATATTCTAAGATATCTCTTGTTCAATCCCTTTTGGTAATTATTTTAATATTTTAATAGCATCCTTTTAAATTTCATTATACTCATTATTGATTTGATATTTTAAATAATTTCTAATTTTGTCTTGAATATGATTAGATATATCATTCTTCTTCATATATTAATTAAGAATGATAGTACTCTTTCTAGACATATAAAATTTGTTTACTTATAATTAACTTTCTTATCATTAATATTTTTGAGTATTATACCAATTGAATTCATAGAATATGCAAAAACACAACTGGATAAAAACATAGCAATATCGCAAAAAATCATTTCTGTTTAATTTTTGGGTGTAATATCTCCATATCCAACAGTTACCATAGTCATAGTTGCCCAGTAAAATGAAGTACTATATTTAATCCAAATATCTTGATTAGATAATTCATAATAAGTTATCCAAGATCCATTTTCTTCTTACAAAAGTCCACAATATAACCAGCAACATGCTATAAAATGAGCAAAATAGTATATTGAAATAATTAAAGTGATTAGATCAAGTAAATCACTAGGAATTGACAGTTAGTATAATGTATCAATCAGATTATCGTATTATTAGAGTATTCTTCCGATAATTACTGCAAGTAAGATAAGAAGCAAGAACGCTCCTTTCTATTGTAAAAAGTTCTTATTGAAAGTTATATAAACGCATATGATAATTTCTAAAGAATAGAGAAAAGAAGATTGTTTAACAAAATTTTAAAATATAATAGATCGATCTTCTATAATTAGGCCTTAAATAATGATAGCTCTATTCAGTTGGAAAATAAGTTCAAAAATAAGAAAGACAACTGTAAATATAATAATCTGAGCTTAATTATCGTCTAGATTAGTAAATACAGCCATAATTGAAATTATCCATAAAGCCATTAACTGAACAATGATGCTTAACATGTCAAAGATTTAAGAAATAGGACTTGATGGTGAAATAAGAGGGATTTATTTACTTTGAAGGTTTCTTTCTATTAAAATGAAAAACGATTTTACTTTTTGAGTCATTTTAAACGAAAGTATTTAGGTATTTCTCTTTCTTAGAAAACTGTTCCTTTGATTTCTTAGGTAGTATATAAGTATTTAAGAAGAGATTGGACTTGAATCTTTGTACAATTGACATAATTTTTGTGACTTTTAAAAATTTAGTCATTTATGAGGTTTGTGCTTTAGGTCTCAAAGTTTATTGCAACTAGAAAATATGTTGTTTATCTAAAGTGTTGAAAGAATTTTAATATGTAATTTTCTTTCTCTACCAATTTGAAGGAGAACTTTCTGGGAAGGGTGATAATAATCCTTCTGATTAAAGTGAAATATGAGAATCAGGTGTTTCTTTATAACATACTTTAGGATTAGCAGTTTATTATTTAGGTCCAAAAGATAAGTTAATGTTATGAATCGCATTATCTTAGAACATTTGATTTGATTCTAAATGAATAATTAATAATATAATATCATTAATAGTTGAGAAGCTTGAATTTAATTAAGACATTGTTCTTTCAAAAAATTATGTTGTTTCAAATAAAATATATAAAAATGATATAAATATTATTAAAAAATGTCATAGTAATAATAGTAAATAAGAAATCATTTTCTGGATAAAAAATTATTAGGAACATTGTTTGAGGAAGAAGAGATAACAAAAAAGGATAATTTCTATAATATGGAGGCACGGGATGAAAAAGGTCATAAAAGATTTCATGGAGCCTTTGAAGGAGGATTTGAAGCAGGATTCAAGAATACTGTTGGTTCTAAATAAGGATGGGCACCTTAAAAGTTTATATCCACAAGAACAAATAGAGGTATAAAGGATAATTTGAATTAGCAAAATATAATAATTAGACAATAAAAGATTATATGGACGAGGATGATATTGGAAGATAAAAGTTGGGAGTAAATGTTACAATTCAAACAGAATATGATACATTTGGATAAAATGAGATCAATTTTTTGCAGCAATAATTAGGATCTGGATCTGGGTATATTGAATGCACTTTAAGTTAAGATGGCTTTTAGGATCTGCACCCGAAGAATTAGTTTACAGAGACAACAAGTCAGTGGGTTATTAAGTACTTATGCGTTTAAGAAAATAAATGATCAAAAAGAGAAATACAAATGTTGAACAAGAAAAATAAGAAGCCTCTCATTGCCACAATATCAAATACTTAAATTAAACAAATAATCAATACACAGGATTAGGATATAAGCTAAATGTGGATACCCATGGAAACCCTTCAAATTCTTTAGAATTAGCTTTTTGGACATTTATAAAATAAAATGCTGCCATTATAGTTGATGAGGATGAAGACAAGAAAAAGAAAGAAAATAGAATTAAAATGAATGGATTTACTACTTAAGAAAAGGATGAGGAATGTAATTAGTCAATTATTATTTAAGATAATAATACTATTGAAGATGATGAAGATGAATAATATTCAAACAAAAGAAAGTAAGTAAAAGGGGCTCTAGATATTGGCACCAAATTTATTAAAGACATGATCCCATTAAGAATTGACACTTAAGATTATCTCATCAATGTTCCTGAAGATTATGATCCATATCATAAGGCTAAAAAGCTATTAGATTAAGGAAAAGATTATTCCTTTCTTTTTATCAATAAAACAAATTATAAAAAGCCTGCTTCTAGTTCTAAAAGAGAAGAAATTTTTAGAGAGGAAGAAACAGGTATTAAAATATATTTCTAATTAATAGCTTCCTCAATTAAAAGAGATATTAGTAAATAAAAATTTGTTAAGGCTATTAATTAGACTATGCTTGTTAATCAGTAAGATAAAGCTGAAACATAAGATAATTTAAATATTTTAAATTTATTTCCCCATCAACCTGATAAATAACTAAGATATGCTAATTTTGTAAAACAAAAGCTTAACAAAGATATTGAAGAGTAGTAATTAGATGAAGAGGAAAAAATTGATTTTGAAAGGCTTTATTAAATGTTTTAAGTGACTTCAAAAAATGTCATTGACAAAAAATAAGATACTTAGAAACCAATGGAACAATAGTAAGAAAAGGAGAAACCTAATCCTTTTTTAAGTTAGAGAGTGAATAAGAGATGGATTCCAGAAGATTTATTTTGTAAGAGGATGGGAGTTCCTTAACCATATAATCCTGATGAAAAAATAATGATTGAGAAAATTAATGAAAGAAATCATCAGAAACCTAATATGGCTGCCAATAATAGGAACTTCTTGTTTATGGATAAAAAAGAGTATTTATGATGAATTTCATACTTTAGATTCAAATCTGGTGGATTTATGCAACCATAAGAATTTACTTAATCTTAAGCTTAATTTGATCCAGTTGCTTTAGGTTTACCATTATCATTCAAATCAAATTCATATGATAAAAATCAAAAGGAAAGATTATTATAGCTTGAGAATATTGAAAGATCTTAGACATAAGTTGTGAGTAAACAGGAGAAAAGGAATATAAAATATTCTGAAGATAAGGAAGATAATATACCTAGTAGAATTTAGGATTAAAATATATTTGAATTTATATTTGGAGATGATGAAGAGGAGGATTAATAGTGATTATTGATGTAATCATTATTAATAAATAAATTATATCATAATTCCCCAAAAATTCTTGTGACTATTTTTTATTGAGGTCTACTCTTTAAAAATGATTTTTAACCTTGTTTCTATTTATTGAAACTGATTTAACTAGACATTTTTTAAGGACTAGATTCATTTGATTTATTTATATTAGTATATGGAAATCTGTCTGCTCTACTTGCATTAGGAGTATACAATTAATCTCTAATGAAATTGCCTCTAATTTATTTATGGCTGTCAGGAGATTCGGTCTCAGTGTATAATTCTAATTTTGGAAGTTCTATTTAACTATTTGTCCTTTTTATTTTGATATTGGAATTAGATCCTTTTTTATATGGGTCTACAAATATAATTTAAAGAGATTTTTGTTATTATTTCTGAGGAGAATAAGCAACATTTAATGAGTTTGGAAAGAAAAACTAAGCAGTTTTATCAAAATCGATTGTTGAGCAAGTATTCATAAATAATAATTATTTCTTATTTATTTATTGTATAAAAGCAAAATAATAGAAGAAAGATATAAAAAGAAAGATAAATAATGAAATGGTGAATTTGATATTGTTAATATAATAATATTACTCCATTCATTGATATTTAGGGAATTCATTATCATAGATGAAACTATCAAACATTTCAAAGCCATTTTATCTTTGATCTTCAGGAACCATCTAGAAAATAAATAAATAAAAAATAAATTACATGTCCAGCTCCTCTGACAACAACAAACTTTAAATAATTATATTGAGTGATCCATCCAGCTAAATCTAAATCTGAATTGCCCCATGGAGTCCAAGATTCTATTTCTTAAATGTCAGGTATCATATTAATAGATTATTGAGTATCAACAACACTAACAATGGCATCTTAATCACCAGAGTAAATTAATATTCTAACTCCTGATTAACTTAGAAAAGGTAGTATTTCATAACTTCCATTTTTACTAATGTTATAAACTTGATTGATATCCATATCACAAGCAGACCAAAAGTAAGGTCTTTCTAATATGTGTAATGCTTCTTAAACTTAAGCATTATTATAATATTCTGTAATTGGTCCAAAATCAGTACAAGGTGCACCACTATTCCCAACTTTTTGATAGTTATTTCCTTCATACCAAGATACATATGGATATCTGATTTGTTTACCTGAATTAGTTTTAGGTTTTAAAAAGTCTGGAGTTGTATCATCTTTACAATATCCATAAACATTATATATGTTGATGTTAGATCCTAAACAAACTTCTTCAAATTAATTTTAGGCTAACAAACATTTTATGGAATCTGGTTTTACACTACATATTTTTCTAATAGTGTTTGTAGCAGTAGGAGCAAGGAAATTTCTTCTCAAGAAATACTCTTATAAGGCTTACCATCTCTTTTATTAATTTGATACCAACAAACCATTTCCAATTAAGATACCTTCCAAAGGAATTTTTAATGATGCTTATTTATTACCATTTACTATGGCTTTTGATGTATATGGAATATACATTCCTAATATTTTATGGATATTTATAATTACCTGCATATGATTCTCCTGCAATGAAGAACTTATTTCTTTGAAATTATTAAAATGCTGTAAACCAAGCCAATAATGCTTTGTAATTGTCTTAACCAGAATTCTCATCATTATATTAATATGTGGTATCATTATTAATTGAGAATCCAACTCCTGCTGGAGATTCCAAAAATAGAATATTAGCTCTAGCATTCCATGGATAAGGATTCTTCTTGAATTACCTATCTTCATCCACCATCACAAATGGCCCTATCTCTTCATTTAATCCTAGTAATGATGAGCATCCTGGACCACCATTCAACCATAATACAACTGGGTCAGTTGAAGGATTACTTTGACTCTCTAAAAAAACATAGTGCAATTATCTATATCATTATTCTTCATACCTTAATCCTGTATCAACTGGAAGATATCCTGAATAAGTGTTAAAGCTATATTCTCCCCAACCTGGAAATACTACTTTATCAGCATCAGGGTTAACAGCATAAACTGTTCCTATGACAAATCCTGCTATTAATAATGACATCATTATTATTATTATTATTATTATTTATTAAATTACTATACATACTTATATTTCATTTCAATACCATCTTCCTTTCTCATTAAAAATCTATACCTTCTTTCTCAATATTCATAACTACCTATCGAACTTTTCTCTCTCTTTATTCTTCTCAATATTTTAGCCCTCCCTATTATTTCCTAATTATATTCATAGTATTTTTGTATATATATTTAGAATTTTTTGCAAATCTTCTTACTTCTTTAGTTTTTCATCCCATAAACACATCACTTAAACCACAACTTATTCAAATAATTAATTTATTCTTTATACAATTAATTTTTATTGTAAATGAAGAGAAAAACATACAAAAGAGAATATGAAGTTGAATCTATTGTAGATAGGAAACAAGATGAATAAACTAAAGCCTATCTCTATTAAATCAAATGGAAAGGTTATCCTCATTCATAAAATACTTGGGAACCCATAGAACATTTATAAAATCCACATGTGAAGAAAATGGTTAAAGAATTTGATAAAGCACAAGAGGCTACCTCCTTTAAAAAAAAAAATATTAATTTAGAACTCCTTAAGCAAACTTTATTATAGAAACTCACAGAGTTTTTGATTAAAAATGTGCCTTAAGAAAATGATATACAGGAAATTATTTTAAGTGATTTCAGCATATCATCAAATTCAAACAAATGTAACTTTAAAATACCAAATGTAAGAGAGGATTCTAAAAATTTTGATAAGAAACAAAGCTAGTAGTTCTAAAAAACACTCAATTCTTTAAATTCCAACTCTTGAGTTTTTTTAACTTATAAAATTATATTATTTGATAATAAAATTATAATTTTTTTACTTATCTCTTATCACTAAATCTTTCCTTCATTTAACATAAACTTATTCTTAAATGGTTCAGTTACATGATCCTTTGTTATCAATATTAAAAAGAGGTTAAACTTTAACAAATGGTCTATTTCTCTTTTTTTATATCAATTAATTAATTAACTTAGATAATCCCCACAATCTATTTAATGAATAAGAAACAGAATCCTTAATAATTAATAATTTTTTACTTTAAGAAATAAAATATTTTATAAATTATGAAAGGAAAATCGCAAAGATATTGCTAGTACATTAGATCTTAATTCATCCAACATTACTTAATCTTAAAATCAAGTTGTATTTAAAGGAATGACTTTTAAACCAAACTCACCAAGAACACTCTAAGCATGCTAGGTGTTAGGAATAGATACAAACATTTTTCAAATTAAGTAAAGCAATTGTTATTTAGCTTTTTAGAGATTTCAACTATTTTCATACTAATGATTGCAATAGCGATGAAATTATTCAATTGAGATATGAACATTATATTAATAAAACCTATTGTAAAATTCAACAATATTTTAGAATTATTGAATGAAATATTTAAAAAAAGAAAAGAAATCATAAGAAAAAATAGATAACGTTAATTATAAAATGCTTCGATTGAGTCTCGGGATAGATCAGTTTCTCTTAAATAAGGTTATACTATCGATTAGTTAGAGTATATTTTTCAAGTTTATTTTATTTATCAAGGTTGAAAAAATAAATGGATTATGCTTATAATAAGACTTTAAAGTATTTATAATAATAAGATTTGCTTGAAGGATCAGTTCCATAGAATTTATGTGAATGTTAGGATGTTGCTGAGTTAGAAGAGGGGTTTAACAAAGAATTATCTAGATATAATAAACATAAAATTTAGAAAATAGTATCTCTTATTATAAATCTTAGAGAGAAGCTTAAATCAAATTAGAAGAAGACAAAAGAAGAGTTGAATTGCTGGAAAAATTATAGGAAAGAGATTAAAGGATAATTAAAACCATGATATAGAAATAAAAAGAAATGAAATAAAAATATAGTTCTAACAAATTAGAAAATAAAAGAATAGAGACTTAAGAAATGGAATGTAATTCTCTACCTAGAGATAATGAACCAAAAAATAATATATTATAATTATCGTAAATATATAATTTATAATAAGAACTAATGAATATAGAAGTAAAATGTTGATTAAAAGTGATGATAAAAAAGAAAAGAAAAAAAGAGAATAAGTTTTATTAAGATAGGAAGAATTCTAAAAATAAATTGATATTGATTGTCAAATGCAAATGGCTAAGATACAATAAAAATTAGATAATAGTGAGAAACTGCAAAAAGAATTAATTTAAAACAAAATAGAAAAAATAAAAGAGTAAAATTTAAAAGAATAATAAATTATGAAACAACAAAAGTAACTTAAAGACAAGATATCACAAGATCACATCAATTCTCTCTTAGAAAAAATGGTGTAAAAAGAAAAAGATTTTCAAATTAACTAAAATTCTATTTAGAATGTAGAATAAGAAAAAAAATTAGAAACTAAATAAAAATAAAGGAAAATAAAATCACATTAAGGAGATATTTCTAAAGATAGAGAGTAATAATTCATTCATACTTTCTAGCCAAAAGTTAAAGCAATTCAATGAGAAGTTTTTAAAAATAGAATAATTTAATAAAATTAAAAAAGTAATCAAATTAATCAATTTAGGAAGAATATGATAATAAAATTTTATTGAAATAAGAAATAAGAAAATTAAAAGAATAAGATAAAGAAGATATATTAGAAAGATAAAAACGATAAAATGAGTATAGAATGTTAGAAATTACAGATAAAAACAGATGGATTGATGAAAAAAATTAATTAAAATAATATTAAAATGTAAAAATTTTTTTTATATTAATAGACTCTCTTATAATAGACATCTATGGAAATCAGTAAATAAGAAATATTAGAAAGAAATAGGATATATTCACATGTGTAGTAAATGAGTGACAATCTTTTCAATAAAAAAGTTAGAAAACGAAAGTAATTCAATAAAATAAAAATAAGTATGAGTCAATTTCAAAAAAATGTTGTGACAATTAATCCTAGAGTTAAAAATCAAAAAGAAGACTCAGAGTTTGAAGATAATACTAGATTATTAATAACACTGCTTTAAACATCTGATGCATAAGAAAGGTAAAAAAATAAATTAAGTAGAAGACATAATTGATACGTTTTCATTTTTCTTTTATTTTATATTATTTTCTAAAGAATAAAATTATGTATGTCACTTTTCTTTTTCATCGTTTTGAATGGCTTCTTGAATTATTTTTGTTTCATGAGTTGTTTCTAAGTTATCAACTTACTCAATTTTTTCTTATTATTAATCCAATTTTTAATTATTAAATGTTTGATCAATTTCAGTTTAGTTTTTTTCAAACTTCATCTTTGCTTATAAACTAAATTATTCTTTAATTCCAATTTTTGGTTCAACATTAGAAAATATAGGCTTTTTGTTTGAAACTATTTATTTTGGTATTGGTTCATTCAATAATTATATTAATTCCTAAAAAGAAGCTCTTTGCTTTTCATCATGATCTAACATTCTTGTTAAAATATTCTAAATTCTTGGATTTTAAACGCCTTTTAGTAAAGTTTGAGTTCTCAATTATCCTTCTGCTCCCTAAATCAATTAATTTATATTACTGCATTTAATTTTTAGATTTAAGAACTCAGTAAAAGTGTAGTTTATAGCAAAGTTATGCCTAGAGAATAAACATCTGATTTTTCAAAATTATGTACAATCTTATTAATATTTGCTATTTAAAATTAACCAGATTCAAATGCATTCCATAAAATAGGAGATAAATATGAAGGGGTACCTACTAGAGTTCCTGCAATAGTTGGTAATTTTTCTTTCATTAATTTTCTAGAGACACCAAAATCTGAAAGGAGTATTTACAAACCACTTGATTTCATGAGTATATTCTCAGGTTTGATATCTCTAAAGTTTAGAAAATATTTTACCTATGATAAATGTTAGAATGAATTTTTATATCATTTAGTGTTTATATACACTATAAAAATATGTGATGCAATTCGTCATCCGAAAAATACTTTTTTAAGGCTATTCTCTCTTCTATTTCTTTCATTAAGTTTTTATCCGCTAATTCCATAACTAACACAAGAGTGTAAGTTTTAGTAATCTAATTTGCCCAAGCATAACTCTATAACTTTTCATAATTAAGGATTACTTTATACAATTTTATAATATTTGGATGCTATTTGGGTAAACTCTTTAAAATTAGGAATTCTTTCTGAATCGTTGAAAAGGATTTCTCAGTTTTAGCATCCATCATTTTTACTGCTAAATATTGACCTACAAACGGAACTTGGTCTTACTACTTTTCCAATTCTGGGTTAATAATCCTTTTTGTTTTCATTTTGTAAACTACCCCATACGTTCCTTTCCCTAATAATTCATTTTCTTTTTCTAAATCCTCTATAAATTCTTATATATTAGGATAACTCATAAATTTAATATATAAAAATTAAAAATATATACTTTATCAAACATAGCATTTGCTTGTTGAAGGATCAAAGTAACAATTTAATATTGGATCATAGATTATTTTTACGAAATTCTCTTATTCTTTTCTATTTTCTAATATTAAGGTGTTAGCACCTTATTTTGTTATTGTAGTACATCCAATAGGATTCTTTATCAAAATTTCTACTTTTTATTGTTGTTCATTCTCAATAGCATTAATTGTATTTAAGATATTAAATAAATCACCTTCCTCATTAAATTCTTAATTTTTATTTTTAATTTCTTTATTTATTTATTAGTTTGTATCTTATTCTATTATTTTTATAAGTTAATCAATATTTTTTAAATCCATTTCATCATTTTCTAAAAGTTTATATTTTTTATTGATTTAAAATGAATTATCTAAGAATTCATTTTCTTTATTTTATTCATTTTTTTTTAATGATTTTTCCTTAGAATTTAATTTTGAGGCAACTTAAATATCTTTATGTTAGCGTTCTGGAATTTTTTAAGGATTTAAAGTTAACTTTTAAACTTTTGGAATATCATATTAGATTTATTTAAGTTTAGCTTATTTAAGTGCATAAATATTTGTTAATTAATCTTAATTATTTTCAGCAAATATTTCTTATTCATTTTGAAATGAAATCAAAAAAGTTTTAGGATTAGATTCAATAGGATATTGAAACTAAGTTAATAATTACTCATTGAAATTTTGCATTGTAAAAATTCTTCTAATATGGCAAGTACTTTATATTAAAATAGATTCTAAACTTCTATAACTTGATCCTTTAAATTATGAGATAAAAGAAGGCATTTGAATTAAAATTGTCACCCAATTATTATAAATTGATTATGATTGCAAGGGACAAGAAATAAAAAATGGTTTACATTCACTTTTTTTCAAAGAATTAAAAATAATTCTTCTTCTAGTAGATTTTGTATCTACAACAAATAATTCAAGATGTATAGATTCTTTAAAGTATCCTTGAATTCCAATAATAGGATGAACCAATGATAATTCAGTATCTTTTCCTTGTGGTAATTTTACTTATTTAGTCATTAATAGGTATGCTGTTGTAATCAATTTAAACTTTACTTTTTAAGATTGGATTATATTCATAAACAGAAGATTAAAGATCTATCAATTTAGAGTAATGTTTAAGTTTTTCTTTATTTCCATTCGAATTTTTTGCATCTTTTGAATTATAGACTTCAAATATTGGGGATTGATAACAATTTAAAAACATAAATAAATATTAACTGTCATTCTTCTTTAATTTAAGATAGAATATAATATTTATAACCTAATTTACGACTATATTCTATAGTTTTATGAATTGGAATGATTAAAAGGGCTGTACCTAATCCTATACCTTTTTTATAGGCCATAGCTCTTAAGAATTTAATCCATAATGTTGGTTTGAGCTTAGAAAATTCAACATTAGCATTGAGATATTCACTAACTATTCTTGCACTAAGAACAAGTGGTATTGATAATAAGACTTAATATTAAAGTTTTGTCCATTATCGTTTATCATATTCATCTTATTGAAATTACAATAATAAGACCTTCCCCATCATTTTTTTAAATTCTGATCTTTAATGATCGGTTAGAAATTATAATCTTTCAGCAATTTCTCTTTATGATAAATTATTTAATTATTCTCTTATTTCTCCCATAAATAATTTATTTATAAAATAATAATTTTTATTAATTCATAATGACTTTCATTCTAGATGAAATATTAAAAAAATCATTTAATTATACAAGTTTTTTTGAAATATATCATATTAAAATACTATCATAATCCTCATTCAACAAATGTTTATTTACAAAGAAACAAGGGAAAATGAGATCTCCATCAAATAATATTGCTGCAAAATACCAAATATTATCATTTTTATATAATTATTTTCGAAATTCAATTAATTATATTTCTAAAAGCATCCAAAAATATATTACTATTATAATCACAAACCTAATTATTTTAGAAATTACCATAGCAATGCAGTTTCATAATCTTCAAATAATAATACTGAGTATACTCCTCCAAATTAGAGAATAAGAACTATAAATATCCTAAAATTATTATATAAAAATACCTTAATAATTAATTTTTTATTAAAAAGCAGTTTTTAGTATTAGATTTCCTATCAAGATGAAAAAAGATTATCATTAAAAGTAAATTAACGAATATCAATAATTAAATCAATTCATATCTTATGAAATCTATTAAAACTACTAAATAAGCTATCCAAAATATTCTAGATAACGAATTGATGATCTATAATAATTAACAATTATTTCATACAAACAATATGATATTTTTAGGATAATTTTAAGTAATATCTTACTCAAATTATCCAACAACCAAAGTTATTACATAAATCACTAACAATACTAATAAAATGATAATTGATATTTCTTCATATATTGTAAATAATTCTATGACCAAAAATATTCCTATAACCAATAAAGTAAAAAATTATAGTGTTGCAAGCATAATTAAAAACTTCATTTGATTTTCTTGTATTATAAGAATTTCATCAGGAAGAGAAGGATTCTTAACACCACCATCAACTACTGCATTTGCTGTAATCATTGCTTTCTTTATTGTATATTCAGTATTCTTGGCAATTTTATGAATTAAGTGTTTGCGAGATGGATGGTTTTCCTTAAAAAAAAATAAAATTTACATCAATAAGGATGTCTCTTTCATTCATAATTATAATATAAAAAAAATCATCATTCAAACAACAAATTAGATAACTTTTTTAAAAACTTGAGATAACTATTACAGATTTATCTCAAACTAATCCTAGTTTTTTGTGATATTATTTAGCAATGTTTAAATTTCTGTTAAATAATTTTTATTATCCTCAATATTCTATAAAATATACTTATTGATTTTTGTACTTTACAAAATGAACGCTTTTAATTTAATTAATTTTTTATCATCACAACAGAATCTTCAATAAAAAAATTTAATGCTAATCTTAGGCGTTTCAATTCTTCATATATAGTTGTCTAATTAATGCTAGATTTACTATTATTAGATTACAATAAATTTTTACTCTGAAGCATTCTCAAATTTATTTTTAATTTAAATAATAACATCCTTTAAGTATTATTCTAAAGATTGATAATCACCAATTTATATTGAAATTTTTTGTTGTTATAAAATTTATTCAATCGATTTTCTGATTTAATTAATTTAACATTTTGAAGATATAATAATCTCTTCAATAATATTCTCAACATTGGATTCATAATCATAAAAATTTTCATCCTTTTCATCATAAATTTGATGTCCAACATATTTTTATAGAATTTGATATGTTGACTTTTTAAGACTATAAATTTCTTTAAGATGTCTATTTCTTTTATCTTTTTGTGCTTTATTAATTAATTCTCTATATAGCACAAATATTTTACATTTTTGCATTTAATTATTTAATCTTCACTTCTTTTTCTTGTTCTAAAATTTCAAGTTTTTTAATTGCTTATTTTAGCTCCAAATTTGCAAAACTATTTTCTAATAATTTATCATTCAATGTTTCAATTTAATTTTATAACTCTATTATGATTTTTTCATATTCTGTTGAATCTGTTTAATTTTAAAGTGAGTATCTACTATCTTCACCATATCTATCATTTTCTTTTATCATTTATTATATTAATTAACTAAAAAATGAATATTCAAAATAACTAATAACACTAATTATAAAAGAGAATAAAAGAGAGGTTCGTATATGAGGCTAAATTTTTAGTAGATTAATGGAGGTTATGGTATTATTAATTCTTTAGATAAATTTTTGATTAGAGACAATTTTAAGATGGGAAAATGATCAAGTTCACTCTTGACTAAGCTGCAGAAATTGTTGGAGTTTCAAGGAAAACTTTAGAAGATTATTACTATTGTCTAAAAAAAGCTGAGAAAATTAGTACACAATTTAACTTAAAGAGTAGTTGATATTAATTAATTTATGAATTGCAAAATGGGAGTAATTCGAAGGATTATTAAAGAACATAAAAAGTAAACAGACGAGTAGAATATATTTGATACAAATTAATTTTTTGCATTAGAAAACATAAATAATGAACCAAGAAAAAATAGTTTTGAATATGATGATTGAGTAACAATGATAATATCTATTTATGTAAATTTTAAACACTATACTATACAGTATTAAACATGATATTACTGTGGATCATTATAGATAAATTTACATTTACAATTACTCACTTTTAAATCATTTAGCTTACTTCGAAGAAAAAGAAAAGAAAAGGTTCATTAAAATCGGTCAACATTTTACTAGATTAAAGGAGATAAAATCAAGTTAAAAAATCTTAATAATTCCAAAATGGATGTCATATATTTAAAATGAATTTGTGGTTGAGAAAAGTTAATCTTGACAAAATCAGCTGTGATTATAAAAGAAAAAATTAAAAATTTCTACACTTTTTTCTAATTAATCAGTTTTATTTTTATGGACTTATTATTTAATATTTCAAAACAATATAAGATAAATGTGCAGCTTAGATTTATTTTAATTCTTATCTAAAGAATATTTATTTGATTTTAATCATAAATGAATAATAAAGAAAAAATTAATATTTTATGAATTAATAAATCATAAAAGTATATATGTGAATTTTTATGCTTATCTAAAAATAAGAGATAATATATAACAAGATTTTGGATTAAATTTAGTTAAATCAAAGCAGGAAAACCTTTAAGATATTCTAAATTCATATTTAAGTTTAGTGATTATGTTTTTTGATTAAAATAAAAAAAAGTGTGTTTAAGTTATATAAATTTCATCTCTTTTATATGTTTGACAATTGCAATGTATATTTTAAAGAATATTGTATTAAGAAACATCATAGATAAAAAAAAACAAGATATGATTTTAGTAGTAAAAATATATATTGTTTATGTTTTAAATTGATTGTTTTTGAAGGATTTAGGATAAAAGGAAATGATTGTTCAAATAATGATAATAAAGTGTGATAGTTAATGATGAGATTATTCATAATGATAAGTTTATGAAATCTAAATATAAAAATTATTGAGCAATTATGTTTTAAAATGGAAGATAGAAGCAATAGGAGAATCATAAAATAGTTCAAATTGAGTTAAATTAGAAATATAGAGAAATTTTAATTATAATTGTGAAATAATCAAAGATTTATGATAAGTAAAAGAAATTAGGTTGAAGAAAAATAATCCGTTTTTAATAAATTTTTTGGTATAAAGGGAAGAAGAATTATGAAAAAAAAATCATTATTAAAATGAAATCAATCGTGATTTTGGTTTTGGTTGCCACAGCCTTCGCTACAAACTTAGCTGCTTTTGAAAAGCTTGAGAAGAGCAAACTTGGAAAGACATTGTTGAACACAATAGCTATCCAAATGCAAACAGGTGAACCACTTGAAAGAATTTTCTAAACACTTTATGATTTGGAAGACAGATATTAAAACGATTAAAGAGAAGATGATGCTGAAAACAAAGCATTCTAAGGTGTTTGTGATGCTGATCTTGCTGGACTCAATTAAGAATTAGCTAATCTTGAATAAAGAGACACAGAATTATAAGCTCATCTTGATGAACTCCAACCAGTCCATGACTAAAAGGTCGGATAAAGAGTTGCCAAGTTAGCTGAAAAGGCTCTCCTTTAATTAGTTATTGATGAAACCACAGCTAAGAGATAAGAAGAAAACTCTGATTTCGAAGCTTAAAGAGAAGAATTCACTTTTGTTTCAAGCGTTCTCGCTGAAGCAAGAAGACTCTTCACAGATAACTTATAAGCCCCAGCTTTCTTATAAAAGGGAGCTAGCGAAGCTGTCCACTATACACCATAAGTCTTTGCTTAAGTTGCTTCACATTTGAATGCTGCTGCTCACAAGGCTGGATAAATGAAACACATTAGAACCTTCGGAAAAGCTATCAAACTTATGGCTTAATTAGCTGTTAAAGCTTAATAATATGCTAACTAAGAATTAACAGGAAGAATCATCTAATTGATTGACGATTTATAAAACCAATTATAATAAGCTTTCGATTTAGCAAGAAAGACTGAAGATTCAAGAAGATAAGCCTTTGATGCTTACAGCTCACTCTTAAACAGAGACATGAACAAACTTAACTCAGCTATTGCTAACTTAGAAGCTGAAATCTAATCATTAGCTGATTAACTTGCTGCCACCCACAGCTCATAAGATGACAACACTGCTAGACATGTTGCCAAGACCTAATAAAGAGATGACAGAAGAGCTGAATGCTAATAAGCTGCTTATGAATACTAATAAAGAAGATCCGCCAGAGATGCTGACAGATAAACTGTTTCTGACTTGATTGGTCATTTGAACACCAACATGAGAGATTTGAAAGAATACATTGCCATGAGAGTTGCTGCTGGTGACACCAATTTGGGCTAATGATATAATAAAATAAACATTTCTTCATAACAGCATTCCTAATTTTTTATATCTCAATTTATATTAACACTTATAATGGTGTGCATAATATTTAATAACGCTAACCCTTTTTTTGTTTACAATTCATTTATCCCCTATTTTCAAAGTAGAGTTAACATTTTCATTCTTTGATTTCCCCTACTCTTTAAATACTAGTTATCCTATTTATATAAAATGTTTCCTTATCTTCTCGATGTTATCTTTACAACTAATTTTAAAAATACATCATTCTCTTGTCTTGCCAACTCTACCCATATCTATTTCAACATTCTATTCCAAATCAAATTTATTTCCAATTATTGCTCCAACTTTACTATACTATTATTTTTACTTTATTCCAAATATCCTTATTCTTACAATTACTTAAACCATTCCTTTATCATCTATTAATATTGTTTTGCTCCAAAATCCTGCTCTAACCTTCCTCAGAACAATCTTTCTCAAAAAACCTATACAAAAGACTGCTTTTTCCTACTCCTGAATCCCCTAATAATAATACTAATTTTATTTCTTTTATCTAACTCATTTTTATTAATTATTCTATTTTCTAAATACATTTCCATTTCTATTATTCATTTTTCCTTCATTTATTTTCACAAATTTATTTTTCAATAAATAACCTAAATTATTATTAATGGACATTTTAGAGCCTTTCTATAAAGATAGCACTAAAATACTTGAACCAGAAAATGAAGACTTACATAAAGGATTTCTCTTTTTAGGCAATATTAAATCAGCATAACCTTACAATCTATCACCAAAATTAATCACTGCTGTTTTAACTGTTACAAAAGAATCTAAAGTTGTCTATGAAAATCCAAACATTAAACATTTTAAATTAGATGTGGAAGATATTGAAAATCAAGATTTATGTAAAATTTCAATTCTCATTTATTAGCTTAATTTTTTGATAAATGTTTTACTTTTATAGATGAAAATTTATAATAAGGCAATGTCTTAGTTCACTGCATGGCTGGAGTTTCAAGATCAGCATGTATAGTAATAGCTTATATTATGAAAACTAAAAAAATGTCTTTTAGAGATGCCTTCTAATTTGTAAAATCAAAAAGGACAATTGTTTGGCCCAATGATGGCTTTGTAGAGTAATTGAAAAAGTTTGAAATATAATTAAATCAAAATAAATGAAAAAATTTCTTAAAAATAATTAATAAGACTTCTCTAATAAGTTTGAAATTTTATGTATTTCCAAACTAATAATATCCATTAAATTTGGAATTTTTATTAAATTTTTATTCATTTTTTATTATATTGCTTTCTAAAATTTAAGTCCTATTTTTGAACTTTAATTAGGTTATATTTATGCAATTCTAGGTTTTCGTTTATTATGATTCTATATGTATTTAATCATTTCTTAGATTACAGTTTTCTCTTCATCTCGAACTCTAAACGATAACATAATTAATTATTATAGATTATTGATATCTTTCTCAACAAAATTATCTATAAAATTTTGCTCTGTTTCTTATCACGATTTTCTTAATTTTAGTTATTATTTAATTTCTTAAAATAAAAATTAAACTTACACGATCTAGATTCTATTGACTTATCCCAAAAAACCAAAAATCACTTGATTGATAAGATTTTCCTAAAATTTTTTTTTCCTGTAAGTGCTCAGGTATTAAGTCGTTTAATAACTCATCTTTTTATGTCTATCAAAAGAATGAATGGAAGAAATATCCATAGTACAAACTTAAATTTCTAATCTTGAATCTTTTTAAAAATTTATTCTAGATTAAATATCAAAATGAGCATAATTTGACTTCTAAATTTCTTATAGAGTATGAGTTATAGTTTTGGCTTTTATTAATATATTAGCTTAAAAGTCCTATAATCAATTAGTTCAAATTTAGTATTTAAAAAACTATATGGTAGATTTGTTATTAGAGATGTTACATTTTCTATTTAAAATCTTTGTATATTAAATTAGTCATAATTAAATTTAAATTATCTATTTTAATTTTAAGGGTAAAGTCTTCCTTTTAGTGTATTTAATTGATAAATTTTTGTATTCTGTATACTTTAGAGCTTGAAACAGTTCCTAAAATTTATTCAATATGATATTCAAGATAATCACGCTGTATTATATTGTTTTCAGATGATTCTTAAATCTTTCAATCTTTTAACTTTTCTATTAAAATACTAATTAATAAAATAAAAAAAAAAATTCTACTTAAATTTAACTTATGAATGATGTCTCATAAATAAATTTATAAATAATAATTTAATGTGAAATACAGAAAAATTTTGCAATTTTTTACTTTATGAATATTCATTTTTGCTATTCATTATTTTTTTTATATTTATTGAATAATTATTGATATTGATTAAATGCTAATCCTTAATTTTAAACTAAAGCAGGTTGATGTATATTTACTAAATTCTAATTTTTTTAGTTTTAAAACAAATTTTTTTATTCTCTTTACTATGCAGCATTAGTGACTCTGGTTAAAGTTGTAGGTTAATTTTATTATGGAAAATTATTATTGTTTTTGATTTATTATTGAAATTATTATGCAGCTATTTATTATTACTAATTCTTATTTGAATCTATATTTGATTGTTAATTTGAAGTGTTAGGATTTTGTTTGAAATTATTTTATTAAACTTTCAAACCTATATTACCATTAAGATTTTACTGATTAATTTATATTTAATTTA
This sequence comes from Paramecium sonneborni, assembly GCA_905182985.1. NCBI lineage: Eukaryota > Ciliophora > Oligohymenophorea > Peniculida > Parameciidae > Paramecium > Paramecium sonneborni. The sequence goes on along the minus strand of CAJJDN010000024.1, from coordinate 366,875 downwards.
TTTCTGTTTTAACACTTGGATCTTGAATTTAAGTAATGGTTTAAGCTATCTAATTTAGTCCACCATAAGGAGCCTTTGTATTAGTTTCTCTATTATTAAATTCCATTTTAACTTAAGGCTTATTATTTTATAATTAGGGTGAGAGATACATTTATCTTACATTTGTTTTTTCTATAGGTCTCCCTCCTTCCTTGACAAAATTTTTAGGGTCAGAGATTGTGTTTTAATTAGGATTAGTAGATGGTTAGATAGTTTATAATTAGGGTTATACCTATTATTGTAATTAAGAATTTTCAATTTTTTGATTGTTGCAACTTTGAGGGTTAGGTTAAGATAATTAGTTTGAAATAAATATTTAATTAGTTTATACTTAAGATTATAATTATTATTATGGATTTTAATTTTTTAAATTTTGTCTTTGTGATGAAGCAAGTTCTACCCTTTCACTATTGTTTTAGTTTTAAAGGAAAGAGTTAGAATATTAATTAGTATTATTTCCACGGATTGATGGATAATAGTTGTTTTAAGGGTATTATGTAAATTATGATGGTAGTGGTAAACCAATTTTTAGGTTTTATTGAGGGACAATATTGGGCTTTGGATTTTCAAGATGTCTGGGTTTGTTTATTAATACTGAATCACCTCTCGAATTCAAATCATTTATAATTTAATTAATTGAATGACGTTTTCTAATATCAATTTGCATCATATTTTTGAGAAGAGTTCTATATTTTTGATCTATTTTCAAATTTTTCTCAATTAATTAATCAATATCATTTTAATTTAATCTTGCAATTTTATCCCAGACAGCTATTTCGGAATATCCTAAATTTAATTATTAAAATACCATTAAACATTGGTTCTCCAGTCAATAATTCATAAATTAATGCTCCAAAGGCCCAAATATCAACTTCTGAGGTATATTTATCTTTTAAACCATTAATTTATTCTGGAGCAAGATAATAAGCAGTGCCAACAGTTTAAGTTGTTAACACATTAGCATCTTTAATAGTTCCAAAATCACAAATTTTATATCTTTCTTATATTTAACCTTCATTTGTGATTTAGCTTATTAATATATTTTCAGGCTTAAGATCTCTATGAGCATAACCCAAAACATGAATTTCTTTTATGCCATTTGCTATTTCTCTCATAATAAATCTTATATCCTATGCATTTATAGTACCTTTTTATTATATTCGTTCATATAAACTTTATTTACAGTATTCCATTACTACATAATATTGACTATCTATTTTCTCTACATGAAGTGTATTTATTAAATTCTTAAATTTTTTTCCTTTCATTTTGGTTAACATTTAATATTCATAATCATTTATGCTATCTTATACTTTTATTGCAACTTCCTATCCCGTTTGTTAATGTATTCCTTTAAAAACTATTCCATAAGCACCTCGACCAAGTAATTCTGTAGTCAAGTATTCATTGTTTTCAATTGTAATTACTTAAGGAATCATTTTCTATTAAAAATGGAAAAAATTATAATTTTATATTTGTATTATTATTTTATAAGAATCTTACTAAATAAGGAGATATTATAGTCAAGTATATATTTAATGAATTTTAATCATATGAGATATGAGAATTCTTTAAATCTATAGTATATTTTATACTGCGATTTGCTGATTGACTATTATGAGAAATAGATTAACATAAATTTTAGTATTCAGTTTCTTTAGGAGTAGTAGGAGTTATTACAAATATAGAAAAGGATATTTATAAATATTACAAAAAAATATTCATAAACAAAAAAATTTAATTTACATTATTATATTTCAATATTGTTTTATTTAAATTAAAAATCGTTAAATAAGGAATTGAATAATGTATTCACTTTAAAAACAATTATTAGATATCAGTAAAAATAATAATAATAGATAGATTCATTAATATAGACTATAGAGAATTAATTTAGGAAAAACGAGGAAATGCATTAAACAATATCACAATAGATTCACTGTGATATAGAGATGATTGATGCAGAATAATTCATTTAAGAGATCAAGATATAGTTGAAATAGCCAAAATCAAATTTTGAAATGTTGTCAAAAAAATGTTAATCGATGATTGATAAGTTATTGGATGAAGAATTTAATTTAGATAGACTGATGTCTAAATTGAGATCAAAAAAAAGAAGAAATAATAAAGCCTCTACAGGAAATGTGCTATAATAAATTGATGAAAACGTTTAAAAAGATATTAATATTTTAACAAAATGTTAAAGTGCAATAACAAATGATAAAAAACAATTTATTGATAAATAAGAGATGTAAAAATCAAAATTCCAAGTAGAAACAGATCCTTTTGAGAAATTAGTTAATATCAATATGCAAATTGAACAATGTTTAGGTATTAAGTAATGCTTAATGTAGAATTGTTATCAAATTAAAATAAAATAGAAAATTAGGAAGATATGGAAGTGAAAATAGGTAATTTAGAGGATTAGATTTATAAATTAACCGAGAATAGAGTTTATAATGATGAAAATGTGGAAGTGTATATAGTGTAGAAAAACAATAAGAAAAGAATGCCTAATTTACAAATTAATTATTGATTTTATTTAATATATTCTTTTTTGTTTTTATTTAAATATTGGATATGCAACTATACAGTCTAACTTTACAAAAAAGCACAGGAATACAAAAGGCAATATATGGTAATTTCTCAGGACCAAAAGCCTAAGAGATAGTAGTATCAAAAGTGAAGCACATTGAGCTTCTGAAGATAAATGAGAGCAAGTAAAATAATGAAATATGATGTTTAGTGGTAAATTAGAGACAATAGTATCACAAGAAGTATTTGGTATAATACGTTCAATCCATTCATTTAGATTTCCTGGAGTAAATATTTTAATTAAAATAATAGAACAATAGGGATAATTTGGTTATAGGTAGTGATTCAGGTCGTGTAGTAGTTTTGGGGTTTGATGGGTTAAAAAATATGTTTGTAAAAGTTCATTAAGAAACTTATGGTAAAACAGGATGCAGAAGGATAGTGCCTGGATAGTATTTGGCATGTGATCCTAAAGGAAGGGCTTTTATGATAAGTGCCGTTGAAAAACATAAATTTGTATATATATTAACAAGAGAAAATGAAAAAATAACAATATCCTCACCTTTAGAGGCGCCAAAATCTCATACAATTGTGTTTGATATTGTAGGGTTAGATGCTGGTTATGATAATGCTTAATTTGCAGCAATAGAATCAGATTATGGTGATTGGTAAGACAAGGACAGTGCAGTTTGCACAGGAATTTAAACAAAATTTTTAACTATATATGAAATGGATTTTGGATTGAATACAGTAAGAAGATAAAGATCAGATCCTATTCATATATCATCTCATTCATTATTAATGGTTCCAAATGCACCAGATGGACCAGGAGGTGTAATAGTCTTATGTGAAGATTTTTTGCATTATAGAGGTCCTAAAAATTAAGAAATGAAAGTGCCATATCCTAAAAATTAGGGAATGCCTACAGATAGAGGTGCGATGATAAGTTCATATGGATTTTATAAATAAAAAGTAATTATATATATATATTTGTTTTAGTCATCATTTTTATATTTATTGTAATCAGAATATGGTGATTTATTTGAATTATCATTGTAATTTACAAAAGATGAAGTTCACTCTATAAGAATGATTTATTTTGATACTATTCCTGTAGCTAACAGTTTATGTTTGATGAGAAGCAAGCATTTATTTGCAGCTTGTGAAAAGGGTAATCATTGTTTCTACAAATACTAAAGAGAGGAAGCAAACACTAATAATATAATTTGCACAGATTCTAGCATGGCTTTAGAGGAATAAATATTCTTTAAGCCTTAAAAACTTAAGCATTTGTCACTCTTATAGGAGCTTAATAATTTTAGTTGTATAAGTGATTTAAAGGTGGCAGATTTAGCAAAAGAAGGTAATCCTTAAATATATATCTGTTGTGCTGCTGGTAATAGATCAACTTTAAGAGTTTTAAGACATGGTTTAGAAATAACATAATTGGCTAATACTAATTTGTAAGCGAAACCTTTAGGAATTTGGACTTTAAAAGAAAGGTATGATGATCCAGTTCATAAATATATTGTGATTTCTTATATAAATAAAACTCTTGTTTTGAAAATTGGAGAAAAAGTAGAACAAGTTCATGATACAGGATTGGAAGGAACTAAGTAAACTATTCATGTAGGAACATTGATTGATGATTCTTAAATACAAATTTTAACAAATGGATATAGACACATTAGAAAAAATAAACCACCGACAGATTATATTGTAGAAGGTAAAGTTATTAAAGGAGTCTCAAATGAAAAATAGGTAGCATTTGCTTTAGCAGGAGGTGATGTTTATTATTTTGAATTGGATACTACAAGTTTTTCAGGAAATTTGATAGAAATAACAAAGGATTAAATGGATAATGAAATAAAAGCTTTAGAATTGGGTCCTATTGAGGAGGGAAGATAAAGATGCAAATTTTTATGTGTTGCCTTAAGTGATTAAACAATTAGATTGTTAAGTTTGGAGCCTGAATCTTGTTTTGAAAGAGGAGCAATGTAAGCTTTGCCAAGTGAAGCTGAAAGTTTATGTATGATGGAGATGGCTTCAGAGTAAGAAGGTTAATAAAGTTTTACAAAATAGTTATTTTTATTTATAGGGTTGAATAATGGGCTTTTAATGAGAACTTCAGTAGATTAATTATCTGGAGGATTGTCAGATACTAGAACAAGATATTTAGGAACAAAGGCTGTGAAATGTCTAAGGATAACTGCAAATTAATAATAAGGAATGTTGGCATTATCTTCTAGATCATGGTTGTGTTATAATAATAGTGGTCGAATATTTATGTAACCATTATCTTATGATTATTTGGATTATGCTTCTGCATTTCTTGCTAAGGAATTTTAAGGTATTGTTGGTACTAATTAAAGTACTTTAAGAATAATAATGCCAGAGAGATTTGGTGAAATATTTAATTAGTAGTCATTGGCATTGACATACTCACCAAGGAAAATGATTTTTCATGAAGCTAGTAAAGCAATATTTATAATTGAATCAGACAATCGATCATATAATAATATTTAATAAAAGGTTGAGGAAGTATATTAGAGTTAAGATTTACCCGAATAATGGAATTAAGTTTAAGCAGAATAATATAAATGGGCATCATTAATTAGAATAGTGGATGCTACAAAATTAGAAACAATAAATGTTCATCAATTCTTCGAGAATTAACATGCATGTTCAATATGTTATATATAATTTGCTGGATATCCAGAATAATACATTTGTGTAGGTACAGTGAAAGATTTGGTGAATGAGCCATCAAGAAAATTTAGTCAAGGATTTATACATACATTTATTTATGATAATAAGAGTCTTAAATTAAAACATTCAACTCCAATAGATGAAATTCCATATGCATTGGCAGCTTGGAGAGGAAGATTATTAGTTGGGGCTGGATGTAATTTAAGAGTTTATGAAATGGGTAATTAAAGAATTTTGAAGAAGGCAGAGATAAAGAATTTAAATTCATTTATCACTTCAATTATGGTAAAAGAGGATAGAATCTATGTAGCTGAAGTAGCTGATTCAATTCATCTTCTTAGATATAATATAAGAGATCAAACATTTATGGAATTAGCAGATGATATTCTACCAAGATATGTGACAGCTAGTACTGTTTTAGATTATCATACTGTTATTGCTGGAGATAAATTTGAAAATATTTTTGTTAGTAGAGTACCATTAGATATTGATGAGGAATAAGAAGAACATCCTTATGAATACAAAATGAAGATGGATTAAGGATGTATGAATGGAGCTCCATTTAAAATGGATTAAATTTGCAATTTTTATGTAGGTGAAGTTATTACTAGTCTTTAAAAAATTGCTTTAGTTTCTACCAGCTCTGAAGTCGTTGTTTATGGTACATCTATGGGATCTATAGCTGCACTTTATCCATTCGATAATAAAGAGGATATAGATTTCTTCCTCCATCTTGAAATGTATCTGAGAGTTGAACATTAACCTCTTTCTGGAAGAGATCATATGTAATTCAGGTCAGCCTTTGGACCTTGCAAAGTAATCATTTCTTATTTATTATTTTTAGTCTATTATTGATGGAGATCTCTGCGAATAATTTGGAAATATGTTATATAATAAATAAAGAGCTGTTGCAGAAGAATTTGATAGAACACCAGCTGACATTATTAAAAAACTTGAAGACATTAGAAATAAAATTTTATGAACATTTTTTAATTATACAATAAAATACAACAACAATCTTTACTTAATTATCTATTTATTAATTTTCTTACTCTCTCTAATCAGATTAGCCAATCAAATTTATATCTAAAATAAATTATTTTATTTTTTTAATTATAATTTGATTTTCATGTCAGAGATGTCCCAAGAAAAGAAAAAGAAATTGTTTATTTTAAAGAAATTTGAAAATCCTTCTCCACCCAAAGAAAGAGATCAAACTTAAAATATATTTAATGGTAACTTTTACATTTATATTAAGGAGAGCAACTTAAATTTCTTCATGGTATTTTAATATATTTATTAAATTCTCAGTTGCTTAGTAATAAAATTTACAATAAAGATAAGTTGTAGGGAAACTCGAATAATTTTTGAAATTAAAAGAATAAAATGAAGTAACTTAAAAATAATAAAACACATAATACAATACATCTAATATTAATAAAATGTGTGCTAAAAGAATAACTCTAAGAAATTCCTCTCAGAAATCTCTATTAGTTAGTTCTGATATTAATTAGGATTAAAAATTTAAAAAATAAAAAGATTATCAAATAGTTTCTCAGTAATTTTTATTAGATATTGTAAAAAAGACAGAAGTATCATAATTAATCATAATAGGATAGAATAAAAATGAATTGTGAGATTGAAGAAGATTTAAGAAAACTAAATGATAAGAGTAATTAGCTTAGATAAACCAGAGCATTAACTAAATTTCAATTATAATAATAAATCTGGGAATAATAAGTAGAGGAAGCTGCAAAAAAATCGAAAAAATATGATTATGATTCTGTAATAAGAAAATCAACTTGTATTAAGTTTAAATTTATAGTAGTATTTCGTGAAAAAGTTGAATAGATTGAACATCATTAAGCCCGAAAATAATTAGAAGGTACAGCAAGGGCTTAAGAATGGTATATGACATTAAGAGATAATTTAGGAAACTCTCGATAATTATCTTAAGAAGATAGAGAATAAAAAAGAAATGCATATTAAGATCCATTTAATTAAAACACTTATTATGTAGATTCATCTCAGAAACCAATTGAAATAATTAGAAATTAATAATTATCAAATTCTGTCTCCAAAAGTGGATTTAGAAGAAATAGCAGTTTAAGTCAAATAAATATTTTCAAATTACCTCTCCATAAAACTATTCAAACAACAGGGGATGACCTTTATAATTTATAAATTGAAGGATAAAATGTATTATAAAAGGAAAGTGAATTAATAAAGCATTATAACTCTAATGAAAAGTTTAGACTTTATAATTTAGAAAAAGAATGTGAAACTGAGATGTGACTTAATATTATTTAAATTATTGTTATACATTTTTATTTAATGATAAATATTGTAAAAACTTTTCATCATTATTCTAGTTCCCTTTAAGTTTATTGCTAACAGCCAAAGGATCAGAAATGGTATTTAAAAAAAAATGATATAAATAGGTTGTTGAAGTTAAAGCTGGAGATACATATCATGGTAAATTAGAATAATTAGATAAATTTATGAATGTAAAATTAACGAATGTTAAACATACATCAAAAGTAATTGTTTTTTCTTATGATTTTTATTAGGATGGGAATTCATTTCATGGAATAAAAGAATTACTTATTAAAGGAAATTCGATTAAGTATTTTAGATTGGTATGAATAGTAATATTGATATTTAAGAATCCTAATGCTGAGAAAAAAGCTTAAGAGGAGGCTGAAATATGTAAATCTTCAATTAATATTAGATGAGTAGCAATAATAGTAAAAATAATAAAAGCAAAATGAATAAAAATAATAAAGGAAAGCTCAAAATTAAAAACCCCGCGGAAAATCATTTCCTTAGAAACAATCTTAACAGAGAAGATGAGTTATTTATTTTATTAATATTGCATAAAAATAAAAATAAAAATAAGAATAATTCTTTTCAATCTAATTCTCCATTATTAATAAATGCTTGTTCAATTTAAATCTAATCATCATCGCCAATGGCACTCCCTATTAAATTATTATTATCATCTTATTGTTGTATCTATTCATCTGATACAGAACCCCTAAAATATTCATAAGATAATTCATACATACAACAGGTCTAAACATTCCAATCTTTTGACACTGAAAAATTGAGAACGCTTCTACCTATTTATATAGCAAGAGTTTTATTTAGATCAACAGAAACTTAGGTTGGATTTTTCATTAATACTAAGGTTCCAAACTTGGATTATTGATCTTCAATAATAAATTATGCTATGTTAATTTATAATCAATATATACAATTAGAATATTTTATTATAGCATGTAATCTTGAAACCGATATATCAGTAATACGAACATCAGAATCATGACCCCTCCCTAATTTAATAAACTATTTTTATGAGAAGCTTATGATGTGTGTTCCTTTACTTTAATTTCTGTCTCTACTTAAAATCTCTAAAGTTAAATAAGGAGGTTCTGGTTTTGGAATAACTATTGTCTCATAAACTCTATTTTAATATTTAATTCTATCTATTCATTTAAAATGATTTGTACTTGGAATAGGTGCTTTGCAGACTTCACATTCAAATTGTTTCCATTAAAAAGATACAGAGAATTTAGTTGTTTTAGCTTATAATTTATTTTAAAGCCAAATTTACAAACAATTCAAATGTATATATTTAACAGATCCTTGGCATTTACAACAATCTATCAAAGGATTATTTAAATCAGTTTAAGCATCATTATAACAAATTCTACATTAAGGTTCTTCTGACTAAATCTATTCATCTTCTTATGTATGAATGTTTAAAATGTTTAGACTTTTATCAGATACGAACTTTTATAATTGAGGTTCTATTGGTGTTTCCTAAATATAAGAGTTGGCATTAGAACAATTAATCTCTCTAATTCGAAACCTAACTCTGCCTAACTTTATGTAATCATTTTATTTCAATTAATAGCCCTATCAAATTTATTTGAATAAATTAACTGATTAATCATTTTTTTGCTTCAATGATTTTACAACAACCCAAGGACTAAAATCTGATAAGCCTTCAGTTTCTTCTGATAGTTGTTGTTGATATATAGATTCAATAAAATATTTAGTTATCTAACGATTTATTCTTAGGAGTTCTTGTACATCTGATTAATTTTAATACTACTAAAAGTATTCATTAAAATTTATTTATTACTAACAGCTCATCTTTTGTTTAAATAATTCTTATTGCTTCTTTTTATCTTATAAAAATCACTAGTTTTAATAACAATTAATACTTTTAGAGGAATTAGTTTTTAATTACCCTTTTATCACATTTTTATTTTCATAATCGAATAAACCATGAGAATCTCGACTCCATGTGAAATGTTTTATTTCTCTAAATATTCCTTTGTTATTATTTACAATTATAAAGCTATTTGATTAGCATTTCTAACATCATCCTAATTTGAAACACAAGTACCCATATTTTACTTAATAAAGTAATTATTTATATATTAAATGAATTTTTATTTTAAATCATTCATCTGCATTTTCGTCCTATCCATCTTCTCCCCCCTCTCCAACTAGTTTTTTATATTATTTCTAATAAGAATTAAGTTTTTTCTCTAAAGTTGCTCTCTCATCATATAATCTATCCAATTCATTAGTTCCAACTGATGCTCCAGAAGGACTAGCATTTTCTCTAAGAGCATTCATTCTCTCCTTATATCTTCCTTGTCTGACAAATACTATGAACTCCATTATTGAGAAAAATACCATAATTATCCTCCCAGCCTCTTTCTGAGTTTTTATTATTTGGTTCTTCTGCTTTAGTTTCTTTTCTTTTCTTATTATTTACAGTTTTTAAAACAATCAATTATCGTTTTGGACATTTATCAGCTCCATCTCCTATTAAATAATTTTATGGACACTAAATGCCATCAGAATCTAGCTAAACACAACTAATAATTATATGAGGTTGATCTTCACACCATCCACAGGCAGTATCCTTAACACATGACTTTCCTTAATAATATAAATACATCACAATCAACATATCTAGCACATTCTCCTGCACAATATAAATAATTATAAAAATTGCACATTGTATAAAATGGAGCTATATTATCACCTGCTACACATTTTTCCTCCATGCTACACCATCCACATTTTGCATTTTTTGTANTTTTTTTGCTTCAATGATTTTACAACAACCCAAGGACTAAAATCTGATAAGCCTTCAGTTTCTTCTGATAGTTGTTGTTGATATATAGATTCAATAAAATATTTAGTTATCTAACGATTTATTCTTAGGAGTTCTTGTACATCTGATTAATTTTAATACTACTAAAAGTATTCATTAAAATTTATTTATTACTAACAGCTCATCTTTTGTTTAAATAATTCTTATTGCTTCTTTTTATCTTATAAAAATCACTAGTTTTAATAACAATTAATACTTTTAGAGGAATTAGTTTTTAATTACCCTTTTATCACATTTTTATTTTCATAATCGAATAAACCATGAGAATCTCGACTCCATGTGAAATGTTTTATTTCTCTAAATATTCCTTTGTTATTATTTACAATTATAAAGCTATTTGATTAGCATTTCTAACATCATCCTAATTTGAAACACAAGTACCCATATTTTACTTAATAAAGTAATTATTTATATATTAAATGAATTTTTATTTTAAATCATTCATCTGCATTTTCGTCCTATCCATCTTCTCCCCCCTCTCCAACTAGTTTTTTATATTATTTCTAATAAGAATTAAGTTTTTTCTCTAAAGTTGCTCTCTCATCATATAATCTATCCAATTCATTAGTTCCAACTGATGCTCCAGAAGGACTAGCATTTTCTCTAAGAGCATTCATTCTCTCCTTATATCTTCCTTGTCTGACAAATACTATGAACTCCATTATTGAGAAAAATACCATAATTATCCTCCCAGCCTCTTTCTGAGTTTTTATTATTTGGTTCTTCTGCTTTAGTTTCTTTTCTTTTCTTATTATTTACAGTTTTTAAAACAATCAATTATCGTTTTGGACATTTATCAGCTCCATCTCCTATTAAATAATTTTATGGACACTAAATGCCATCAGAATCTAGCTAAACACAACTAATAATTATATGAGGTTGATCTTCACACCATCCACAGGCAGTATCCTTAACACATGACTTTCCTTAATAATATAAATACATCACAATCAACATATCTAGCACATTCTCCTGCACAATATAAATAATTATAAAAATTGCACATTGTATAAAATGGAGCTATATTATCACCTGCTACACATTTTTCCTCCATGCTACACCATCCACATTTTGCATTTTTTGTACAAGCTGCACAATCTTTAAATTCAATGCATTCATCTGATTTTTCATTTGTTGGCATATTATATTTCAAAGATTCAATTTAAACATTTATATCAGAAAGTCTTTTTGTTATTTTTTCTATTTATTCTTCTAAAACTACTTTTGACAATTATTTCGCCATATAGATTTATTCATCTTATTTTGTTGCTTCACATTCTTTGTCTTCTTATTCTTATTCATTCTCATTTGAATTTTCTTCTAATTCAATTTCACCATGTAATTCTTAATATAATTTTTTAGCTTCATCCATTCCATCCCCATCTTAACATAAAATTTGTATTAAAACGAATAAGCAAATTAAAATTTTTATCATTATTTATCTATTTATCTATGATAATTATATAAATATCTAATATATTAAACTTAAATTTAAGACTGATCATTTTTATTTCCAAGTTGTTCTTCAGAAACAATAATTAAATTTATTATTTAATATGGCTCAACAATTATCAATTTAAAGATTATTAAGAGAATACGACAAGTTGTAAAAATTGAAAAATAATTAATTTATTTGTGAACCAAATCCTGTGAATATTTTTGAATGGCATTTTGTGATTTATAATTTGACTGATTTTTTTGAAGGAGGCTATTATCATGGAATATTATAGTTGCCTCCAGATTATCCATTAAAACCTCCAACATTAAAATTTATTACTCCATCAGGGAGATTTGAAGTTGGAAAACCTGTATGTCTGTAATGTGATAATTAATCATAAGATCATTTACAAATTTTCACCCTGAAAGCTGGAGTTCTGCGTAAACAATTGAATCAATGATGATTTCCATCATTTCATTCATGTATACAAATGAAAATACAACTGGAGGAATATTAAGTAGTCCATAAGAAAAACAAAGGTAAGCTTTAAATTCTAAAAAATTTAATTTATAAAATGAACAATTTACAAAGATCTTTAAAAAGCATTTTGATAAGTTAAATTTGACTGACAAATATTTAGATAATTATATTAACAATGATAATCAAAAAAATTTAAATGCAAATATAATAGTGGAAGAAGAAAGTTCAATAACAGTCAAATAGTTTTTTATAGGTGGTACCATTATATTATTATTGATCTATATGTTTTTATAAAGTATAGTTGAATGATATAAATCAATTATTATTCTGAATTATTCAAGATTAAATTTATTACATTATCTTATTGTAATCCTCACATCCTTTTCTTAATGAATTAATCCAACTTATAGGAGCTCTGGAAGCAACGTAATTAACTAAACTCTATTTATAATTATTAAATTTCTTACTTTTGGAATATCACCTTTGACATCATTATTTGAACAAAAATACAATCTACTTCCACCAGGAATAGATTCTAAAATATAACCTGAAATTAATGTTTCAGCTCTTATATGTCCTTTGAATTTAGGGGCTTTTTTATGATCCACACTAAAATACAAAAGACAAATTTATCCTGGCTATGGAAAATCATATTTCAATATTCTTTTTTAACAAAATTCTCGGTTATCTACACAAGGTGGACTTTTAACGTAGTAATATATTATATCTACTATTGCTGATTCTCTTTCCAAAACTTAAAAACTCAGCAAAATTTTATCCCATTTTTGTCTATATTTTTCATTATGTATTGCCTTTAAAAGTACATCTATAGAAATTCCTATTAAATCACTATGGCCTTTAACAAATACTGCTGGGTTTCCAGGTTTGAAAGTTTTATAAATGATCAAATTTTCCTTTTTTAAGATAATTTCCCATCCTTCAATAGGTTCTTCAATTAGGCCAACTAATAGTTTAAATTTCTCTTCCAACTCGGCTGATAATTAGAAGGCTCTGTCTGAATTAACTTAATTATCTTAAATTAATTGTGATTTTCTTTGCATTTAAGAGCGCTGTTATGAACTTTCCATTTAAAGTTATATAATCTATTGTAATTAAGTTTGTTAAATCAAATTCTCTGAAATGCATTAAGATCCTCTTTTTTCAGTTTTTTCAAACAGAATTTATGATGATTATTAAACTGGTTATTATTATTGTTATTATTAATTTTAATTGATAATTTACTGAGATTATTTTAAATTAATTTGTTAGTCATTTTTGTCATCACATGATTTTGCCCTTGCTCTTACTGAGTTTTTCATTATTAATGGAACTTGAGCTTAAAATTCTTAATCTACATCTTCAAAAATTGAAACCATATCTCCTTAACTTTTTCTTCTTTGTTAATTTTTATTTGAAGAATTTTACTCTCTATTTTATTATTAAGCCCTATAATTTTGTATTTATAAAAATTTTTCCAAATCTTCAATTTTAACTTTTTAATTGAGCTTAGCAGCAAACATTTTGATAAATTCTATTGAAAGTTATTAATCAAAATAATTTTATTAACATTTTAATACTATTTTATTAACTTATAATTTTTTTATTTTTTTTACCAATAATTAGATTACATCACTTTTTTCAAACTTTTCTACATTCTAATATAAAGTTAATAAAGGAATCAGTACATCTGAAACAGTCTCATTTAAAACATATGATATCTAATGATTTATCTATGATAATAAGTATTTACTTCATAAGTACTAAATTTTGAATAAATAATTTTTTAATCAATTATTTAAATATATTCTTTTGTTAATTTATAACTGAGACTCAAAGCATATATAGATTGTTCTTTTGATAGTTGTTCTCTAATTTTGCACAATAAAGCTTAAGATTCTTTTTGAAATTTTTCATCAAAATACTTATAGTGTAATAGAGGCTTGATTTCAGTTAAAATTCTTTCAATACAAAATCTTTATAAGTTAATATCATTTGTATATTTGACCATTATCAATTTACCCTAATTTATAGAACTGAAATTTACCCATTTAAGCAGGCATTTTACTCGAATAACAAATATATCAAATTCGGTTACATTTATCCCTTTAGTAGCAATTCTTTTGGAGATTTTTCTTCCTAAATACCTTCCCAAAATTATCCCAATAGCTCCTCCTCCAATTGCCCCTAAAAAAGTAAATCCAAGTGCTAGGAAACCAATCATACCTAAAACAGTCATTCCTATTATTGTGCTAATTTAGCCTATTAATTTACCCTAGATTTTAGTTATTCCCAAGTTAAATATTTGTAAAAATAGTTCTATGTTCCAGTTTTTATTAATCGGTCAGTCCATACATTGGTAAAAAGGTAGCATCACTTAATAATTAATTGATTAATTCTTGAAAGTTCAAAGGATTATGGATGCTTTTCAAATACATATTCAAAAGTGTAGACAATGACTTTGGATTTTTTAATTTCATGTTAATCATATAATATATAATATATATTTAATTTTTTACCTAAGAAGACTATATGAATCATAATTAATCAGCAATTTCATATCTTATTTTCTCTTTTGGTCAAACTTAAATGAGTTTGAAATTTAAGTAGAAATCATAATTTATTGTAAAAAGCTAAAAATTTATGATTAAAAACATAAAAATAATATACTAAAATAAATTAGAAGGAAGTTTTCACTACTTAAAATATTATAAAAATTAACAAAAAGAAAACTTTTCTAAATTAAATATATATTTATTTGATTTATCATAAATTTTATGTCTAGATAAGTTATTAGATTGCCAGCAGAAGTAAATAGAATACTTTATGTAAGAAACTTACCTTATAAAATTACATCTGAAGAAATGTATGATATATTTGGAAAATTTGGAGCAATTAGACAAATCAGAAAGTAAATCACTTCAAATAGATTATTTTAGGGGTACTCATGGAGATAAGAAAGGAACAGCTTTTGTTGTTTATGAAGATATTTATGACGCTAAAAATGCTTTTGATAATTTATCTGGATTTAATGTAGCGGGAAGGTATGTTTATTATTTTGATTTTAATTCTTTTTTAGATATTTGATTGTGTTATATTATTAACCATAAAAAATGCAGGAAAGGCAAGACCTTGAGTTTTAGAGAAAGTAAATTGAAAAACTTCGTGAATAATAGAGATAATAATAGCAATGAATTTTATAATGAATTAATAATTTACAGATATTATTGATGATTAGCTTGATCCTATTCTTGGAGAATTTACTTCTATAACATTAACATCTTCAAGCATTATAAATTCTCCTCTAAAACTCATTAGGCAATCAAATGTAGTAGAAATTCAAAATGTTCACACAAAATACAAAAGACTAATTTATGAAATTATAGAAAAAATAATTATTGAAATTGAGAAATACTATCAGTAACTTATCGAAAGAAATTAAGCCATAAATTTTAAACTTTATCAAAGAATAGCTGAATAAACCTCAAATATTCAATAATTATAAGAGATAGTAAACTAACTGACTTAAGAAAATTTGTAATTTAGAAATAAAGAATTTGAAGAAGAAATTACATAAGAATTCTATGATCCACAACAATATGCAATAAGATAATAGAAAAAAGAGTTATTGGAATTGTATGATTTAAACGATCAATTATCAAATAAATTAAAAAGATAAGAGAGTATAAATAATTAATAACAAGATACAATTAAAAGATAAATATCATAATTAAATTTGCAAGATAAAAAGATTGCAGAATAATAATAATTGATAGCTTATTTAAAATCTCAGATAGAAGAGCTCCAAAAATAACAGATAGAATTTTAGTAATAAATTAGAAACTTGTAAAGAAACTCATAAAAACATATAGATTCCAATATTAATTATTAAAGTTGTGATATAAATTCAAGCAAAGCTAAACATTCCACTTTGAACTAAAATGACTCAATAGACAATTAAAATGATAAATAAGAAACAGAATAGTAGTCAAATAAATTGACTAAACGAATAAAAAATTAGCTTACATCAGATTAAGAAACAGCAACTTAGCCTTCTTAGAAATGTATTTTCTAAAAAAGATAGAAACTTATTTTATAATCTTTGGAATATTAAAATTGTAGCGATTTTGAAGTAAGTGCTAAGAATAGATAGTATTACTAAAATACGATTAAAAAAACAGAACTACTTGATATTTCAGAGATTATAAAGCCAAAATATAAAAAAAGACCTCAAGATTTAGATGATTTATATTTATATTCTAATCGATACAGAAATAGCAGTGTAGATCATTACTATGAGCCTCCAAAATAGTACAGGTTTAACATTAAACCAACATTAATTTCACCTTTAAGTCAAAGAAAAACTAAGTAAAAGAGGAATAGACTATGTACTTTAGAATGAGGCTGGTTATATTTATGTTTAAAAATTAAATAAATTTTATTTAATCTTATTTTACAATTTAATGAATTTCTATTTCTTTATTTAATATGCAGTTGAGGCAGAGGCAAAGCTAGAAGAGATAAGAATACTTTTAGCGAGTTAAGATAATTTTGAACCATTTACAAGTAATAGTTAAAATAAAAAAATAGCTTATAAAAGATTAGATTAGCCAAGAACAGGAGGATTAAAACCAGAGAACATCTTGGATTTTTTAAATGATAATGAAATTTAGATAACTGAAGAACAACTTAATTATATCTTTAGAGTTTTAGATGAGGATTCTGATGGCTTAGTCACTTATTAAGAGTATAATTTTTAACTTAATAATTAGCTTTAAAAGTGCTATCTTACCTAAAATGAATGATTAAGTTAAAGATTAAGCCTTAAATCATAAAAGTTTTGAACTTCCTGTGGATATGTTATTACCAAAAGAAATAGAAACACAATTATCATAATTTTTTATTTAGATAAAATAAAATTATTTGTAAATTATATTATTATTTCTTAGACAATATTAGAAAGTAGAAGAAACAATAGATTTGAATTAATTGGATATTTATGACAATGATAATTAAATTACGGTAGATTCATTGAAGAATTGGTTAGAATAACTCGGATAAGAAATCAGTTAGGAAATTCTTGAAAATTTTGTTATTATAATTTAAGGACAGCAATAATAGTTACAAAATTTATTAGATTAAATATATTTGGAAAGTTAGCAGAATAATTCATAAGGACAATAGGAAGATGGATATAAATAAGAGGAGGAAAATATAGATTAAGAACAATAAGAATAAGAAGAAGAATAGGAATAATTTTAATAATATGAAGATTAAGAATAAGTTTAATAAAAAGATACAGAACCTGATTAAGATGGAAATGAGAATTAGTAAAATTAATAAGAATAAGTTTAATCTTAATAAATAGAGAATAATAATTTGGATTCAAGAAATTTATCGACTGATATAGAATTTGAAATTTCACAGTTAAAGAAGAAAATAAATAAGTTAGAAAATGAATTAGAATTATAATTAACTAAGAAATCGAATGAAGAATTACCATTTGAAAGAGAATATAAAAGAGAGTTAAGATCGTCAAGAATGAGTTACCTTAGGAATTTTGATCCATCCCCTCCATCTTATAGAAATGATTTGATTAGAGAACAACGAAGGATAGAAGAAGAAATATAAAAAGAAGAAATAAAATAGAAAATACTATTAACATAATTAAATAATCCAGTCAAAATTAATTCATCTGGTTATTATTTAAATCGATTTGAAAAGTATATTATTCATAAATTATTATTAGTGTAAGCCCAATCAATTTATCAAAATCAAAATATATTTCTGATTATTCTGGAAATAAAGTAAAATTATCTATTTAATTTTAGTATATTGGCAGCATTAAAAAACAATAGCCAATGTCCTTCTAGAAATCAATAAATTTCAGTAGTAGAAAATTTTGAAATATATAAATAATATTTTTTTAAATTGTAATAATCTCATTTTTCATCAGGTGTTGGAAAACTCTTTGGATCAAGAATAAATCCTTCACCTGATTATTCGTATTAATTTCCATTTGAATAATAATACTAATTATTATACATTTACTATTAATCTTTTTGTCCAATCTAAAATATAGCTCTATTTTAATTATTTCTATTTCTTTATTATCCATATTAATTATTATAATTATTATACTAATACCTATTATTGTTGTTATTTTAAACATAATGTTAATGATTATTCCATGATTATTGTTAATTTAATTGAACAGGCTTATAAGCTTTAGTTTAATCAATTGCCAAAGGATCCATAGCTTTTAATTTATCTAAGGTTCCTTATAATATCATTTATAAATTGTTTAAATATTATTCTAAATATATCCATTTTCCAGGAGAACCCCATGATATCATGAGATTAGGTTTTAAATAATTTTAAGAATACCAAATATCCATATTTTTAGTTGGAAACCCTCCTTAAGTCTAAATAAAAAATCCAAATTACTTTGTTTTATTTATCAATATAAAACCATAATGATTCATTAATGTCTTTATTGTGTAATTGAGCTTGAATAGAAAATGGTTAAGTTTTAATTTATTCACTCTTAAAAAGATTAAAAGGCATCTATTCTTCAGTTAGAGAGTTAGAGTTTAAATTATTGTTATTAAGACCTAAAAGTAGATTTAATTCATCATCACTAATATATGTTTCTTAAAATTTCAAAGCTTCTTCTTGATTATTATTACTCTTAGTTTATTTGGATAATTGTTGCTTTTCTATTTCTTCTACTGTTAATATCTTTTGATTAATTTCTTTAGGATTTTATTGAGGTTCAATATTTATAGAAAAGATCTCATTCAATTTTTACTTAGTTTCAATTGCAGCTTAAGATTATTTTAATTCATTTTCTCTTTTTTCTCTGTACTTTTATTTTTCGATTTCAATACTATTAATTGCTTGTTGATGATTCTAAAATTCTTCAATTTATTATCTTTTTTATTCCTATTTTTTTTCATATGTTCCATGATCTTTTTAATACTGTTCTCTTTTTTATTGAATTTCTTTTTCTATATCATTTAATTAAAAAGGTGTATTAAATTAAGACTCTTGCATCCATTAAGGTTCTTCTTCATCGCTATGATTGTATTGTGCTGTTTATGAAATAGGTTTGAATGGTTTTGTTGCAAATAATTCTGGTATTTTTTTTGTTAGCTAAATGATGTCTTCAGGAGGTTATAAATATTCTTGATAAGCTGAAACTAATAATTTTGCATCATAAACATTATTTTAAGGTTAACATATTTATTATTTCTCTAATAATTATTATAATACTAATAATACATTCGTATTCCACTCTTTTATTATCATTTTAATAATGTTAACGATTGTTGTAATATTTTCTTGAATATCCATCATAATTATGATGTGACTATACTAATAAGAAATTTATTTACTTTACGATAAGCCTAAGAATCTTTTTTCTATTGATCTTTAGCAACATACTAAACTTGGTAATGGTATGATCTCGACATTATTTATATTTTATTCTTTTTATTTTAAATAAAATTAGAATTACAAATTAAAAATTTATTCATTTAATTCAATTTTGAGTTAAACTAATCATTTAAGATGTTTCAATTATTAATTGATAAAGAATAATTCAAATTTTCTTTCATAAAATAAAACTTAAGCATCTCTAATACAAATTATTTTAAAAGAATTGATAAATCAAAATAAATCCATCAACATTTCAATATATTTTAATCATATATATTTTAATAAATATTAGAGATTGAACTGGAACTGCTTCAAATATAAAATATACTCTCTTTCTTAATTAATTTATGCACAAATTTAAATCATATAATTGNTTACTCTTAGTTTATTTGGATAATTGTTGCTTTTCTATTTCTTCTACTGTTAATATCTTTTGATTAATTTCTTTAGGATTTTATTGAGGTTCAATATTTATAGAAAAGATCTCATTCAATTTTTACTTAGTTTCAATTGCAGCTTAAGATTATTTTAATTCATTTTCTCTTTTTTCTCTGTACTTTTATTTTTCGATTTCAATACTATTAATTGCTTGTTGATGATTCTAAAATTCTTCAATTTATTATCTTTTTTATTCCTATTTTTTTTCATATGTTCCATGATCTTTTTAATACTGTTCTCTTTTTTATTGAATTTCTTTTTCTATATCATTTAATTAAAAAGGTGTATTAAATTAAGACTCTTGCATCCATTAAGGTTCTTCTTCATCGCTATGATTGTATTGTGCTGTTTATGAAATAGGTTTGAATGGTTTTGTTGCAAATAATTCTGGTATTTTTTTTGTTAGCTAAATGATGTCTTCAGGAGGTTATAAATATTCTTGATAAGCTGAAACTAATAATTTTGCATCATAAACATTATTTTAAGGTTAACATATTTATTATTTCTCTAATAATTATTATAATACTAATAATACATTCGTATTCCACTCTTTTATTATCATTTTAATAATGTTAACGATTGTTGTAATATTTTCTTGAATATCCATCATAATTATGATGTGACTATACTAATAAGAAATTTATTTACTTTACGATAAGCCTAAGAATCTTTTTTCTATTGATCTTTAGCAACATACTAAACTTGGTAATGGTATGATCTCGACATTATTTATATTTTATTCTTTTTATTTTAAATAAAATTAGAATTACAAATTAAAAATTTATTCATTTAATTCAATTTTGAGTTAAACTAATCATTTAAGATGTTTCAATTATTAATTGATAAAGAATAATTCAAATTTTCTTTCATAAAATAAAACTTAAGCATCTCTAATACAAATTATTTTAAAAGAATTGATAAATCAAAATAAATCCATCAACATTTCAATATATTTTAATCATATATATTTTAATAAATATTAGAGATTGAACTGGAACTGCTTCAAATATAAAATATACTCTCTTTCTTAATTAATTTATGCACAAATTTAAATCATATAATTAAGTACAATCAATAAATGAATGAGTTAATTTTATTATTAAAATTAATATAATAAAAAATTTATCTCTAATGAATGTTGATGATTTAAGAAATAAATTGACAGAATTGCACAAAAAGCAAATGGATTTTCTTACAAAAAGAAAGACAATAATAAAGGAGATTAAGAATTTTTCATTTTAGTATATTAGATATATATATTAATTAGAAAATTAGATCATAAAAAAATAAAATTGAATAATGGAAATGAATAGGTAGTTATTTATAGTTTTAATAGTTATTAGAAAGCATTTGATTTAAATCTCGTGGGTGCAAAAGAAGAACGCGCAGAAAAGTAAAAGTAGCTTGATGAACAAGTACCCACTACGTTAAAAGAGAAGAATAAACGTTTAGCAAAATGCTTAATTGGAAATCATCTCTAAAAAGCAAAATAAGACTTGATGGGTGAGAAATAGAAGGTAAAATTTTTTGTATATTGGATAAAGTTAGAAAAATAAATAGAAATTAGTAAAAGATTAGATGATAAGGATAAATTAGATTTATAAACGCTTAAAGAAGATTAGAATGTATTTAATCGATTAAATTTAGAAAAAAAAAAGTTAGTTGGTTAATGAGAGAAAGTAATTAGAACGAGAATTAGCTGCTGATGAATATAAAAGATAGGTATCAATAAAAATTAAATTTTAGGTTCTATTACTGGAACTGCAAATTAAAATAATGAGAGATTTTTTTATCACAAAGTAAATTTTAGATTCTAATTTTAGAACGTATCCTCATATTTTATGGTAGCCAGCTAAAACCAATGAGGGTATGAATCCATTAAAGGAATACAGTAATGAAAAGTTCAATGTATTTAATAATTTTAATCATAACAGGAAATGGAGAAGGAATTAAAAGAATAGTTGCTAAAAGCATATACTAATTTTACAGATTCTCAAAATTAGAAAATTAAGGAATAGTAGGTTTAATAGGAACATGAAAGTTCATAATCAGAAAGTGAAGAGTCTTAGGAAAAACAGAAAGAAGAAGGGTAAGAATGATGAAAAATTATAGGTAATAATATATGATTTAGTCTAATAAAGATTAAAAAATCTTGTATAAATTTTTATCATCTATTTCAAAAATGGATAATATAAACTTTAATTATAAAAATGTCCAGTTAATTTGGAAGTATTTTACAATATTTAATTATTAATTATTACATTAAAAAAGTCTCAATAATAATGACTAATCTTAGAAGTTAGGATAGTGTTTAAATGTCTATGATGCAATAGCCATTTTCTTTCTAAAATGTTTATCATAGTTTTGATGGTAATGACTAAAGAATCAAAGTAAATTGATAAATAATGATAATTTAGTTAAATCAACTTTAGATCGTTTAACATAAATTTATCAAGTGTTTAAACAATCTGATTCGACATTAGAATAATTAAAAGAAAGGAAATATTATAGTCTTGCCAAACCAAAATAATCAACTATACGTATAAATAACTCTTTAAATAAAAGATTATTTTTTTAGACGATAAAATCTTAAAAAAAATTAAAGTTTAGGAATCTAGTGATAGTACTTTCATGGCTTTTCCAAGAAATTAATTTCCTTTCTTATAATGTAATAAATTTAAAAATCTTTAGATTAAGCTTACCCATAATTCTATACAAGTTATCCATAAGAATAATTTGCGGCTATGCAATATTAATTGACAAACCCTATCTTACAATCATAAGATAGATTTTTAGTCTAATCAAAGCAAGTTTAATAAAGTCAGCATTTTCGAACTTCTGATTTTTAATTGTTTGGTTCTCATGATGATTCTGAATCTATGGAATCTCATCAAATCGAAAAGGATAGTAAATAAATCAAAAATTCTTATTTTAAACTTAAAAATAAGATTAAAAAAGGAAAAGTAAATGATACAAAAAATATAACGAAAAATTTTTCTAAAGCAATAATTAGCTATATTATATAAAATAAAGATATCGGATTAAAAATAATGAATTATGAAAAATTTGAAGAATTTGTAACGATATTAAAGGATAAAAAAAATTAGATGACAAATATTAAGTAACTGAGAGATCTTTGGGTTGATACAAATGAAGAAAAAAGTTAATAATTTAATAAAGCATTTCGAATCTTTAGGTAATTTTTTAAAAATAGATCTAGTGAATATTTCTTAAAGCAGTAATCTGTGTCTTATATATACAACTCAAGAATAGCAAATACGGGATGGCATTTAAAATACAGATATAATTTACTTCGAGCTTTAAAAGAACCAGAAAATTTTAAATATATAAAAGACATATGAAAAATAGAATTAAATATATTTATATTTATTTATTTATAATTTTCATACATGTTTACTTAAGGCAGCTTTAACTGATTTAGCAATATTAGTTTAATCCTTTTTTTCATCCTCATTAGTATTAGATTGCTATTATTATGGTTTTTGAGTATATTTCAATAAAACATTTCCTGTAGGTGCTTATTATTAACTAAAATGATCAACTTAGGATAATACTTTTATTAGAGCTTTTTGAATTAAACACTTGGAGAGACAAACTAATTCATATTTGGAGATTCTTAATTTATAATATTAAAATACCTTCACATGCTACAGTTCGTCCTGTTATAACTGGTGTTCTCATAATCATTTATTAATCTTTATTTTAAACTTCTTTCATTTTATTAGTGGCTTGCATAACAGGGGATTTAAGAGGCGAATTTGTTAATTGATTAATTCTAAGCATGTCAAACTTAGCAGCTCTAAATAAATAACATTTTTGATATACTGTTCATTAATTTATTATATTCTAACATTAAGTCCAGGTTTATCATCTATATCTCCAATATTACCATCATCTTCTTAGGAAATGTTCACTGTCTTTTCACACAATGCAATAAACTCGTACTTTAAGGCTTCAACAGCTGTAATTCTTTTCTTAGGAGAGGATTCCAACATATGTTTAAGCAATTCAAAAGCAGGTGGTGGTACAACATCAAATACTGGGCTTTTAAAATTGATTTTGGCTTCCTTGTTTTATTAAACAATTGTATTATAGCTTCTCCCTGGAAATCCTGGCTTTCCAGTTAATAATATATGAAAAACTAATCCAAGAGAGTAAATATCACAAACACTATCATAGGTTGTTGTCATATCAGTAATATTGATGACTTCTGGAGCTACAAACCCTGGAGTACCACATCTGCAATAAAGATATACTGGAAGATTTACGAAAGTGGCTAAACCAAAATCAGCTATAACTACTGAATTGATATCGCTAATTTCGTTTAATGAATAATAATATACTTCTATTCTTTAAATAAAATGTTCTCAAGTTTTAGATCTCGGTGCATTATATTTTTAGAATGCATATGAGCTAATCCTTCTAAAAGGCCTTTCATTATTGCTTGAATTTGTTTGTTTGTTAGAATTACTTTCTTTTTCATAATTTCATATAATTATCCTCCTTGTAATAATTCTAATCCCATATATAATGAATTCTAAGTTTCGTAAACTTCATATAATTTCATAATATTTGGGTGATCAAGTTCTCTCATTATTGTTATTTCATTTATTAGACCTTCCTTTAAATTTATCAAAAAGACTCAATACCTTTCCATTCTCTTCTGCATATACAGCACTTTTTGAAAATGCTTTGATAGCCATTTATTATCCATCTTCAATTCTTTCTGCTAAATAAACACTAGCAAAATTTCCCTTTCCTATCTTTTTAAAAACTTTGAACATATGATGAAATCCCATTTAATTGATTTTCTATCCAAAATGTTTTCTAAATATTTTTAAACTCTCTTAATCACCAGTGAAATCCCAATATTTTTCTGTATTCTCACTTTACAATCTAATATGTAAAATGTCACCTAGAGTCTAAACATCTTCTGGTTTAACAATATCAACTCTATTTGAATGAGGAGTATTAGGAGTTGATTTTTTTTAAGATGCATTTGCTTTCAAAACAGGAGCATCTCTAAATATTTCAAATCTTGTAGTAAAATTCAAAGGAAGCAATTTATGAACATGTTTACTTTTATCCTTTTCAATATAATTACTATTACTTTGAATAATAATATATGTTTATCAGTTATTACTAAATGTCTTTCATGTTATTTCTTTCCTAATTTTGTCACTGTGGCTTCAAATTTAGGTTTAGGAAATACAAAATCCTAAGGCACCGTTTACCACAAGGGTCCTTATCCAATTTATGCTTATTATTATTGCATATAATTAAATATAAAATAACCTTAATTAGATTTCTTTAAAATTGAGTAACAATTAATATTATATTAATATTGGGTTTTTTTTTAAGATATATTTAGATTTATTCATTTCTTTCTGGTTTTATAATCCTTTATAATTAAATGAAATAAGCTCAGAATAAATTTCTTAATTCAATTTATTTAATCAGAGAATTAATTTTTAGGATTTAAGTCTTAAAAATAAATATAATTATTAAATTATAATTCAATAAAAATCTAATAGATTAAATAATAAATATATTAAAGATTAATCTAGAGAGAATATCTAAAATATTTATTGAGAAAATGGTGATAACACCGAAAAATGAATTATTTATATTCATTGAATTTGTTTTATTGATACTAAATACTCTAATTTAGTGAAAGCTTCTCGAAAAACAGTTTTGTCATCGTTTTTGGATAGGAATTTCATTTATTTTTAGTATCCATCTTATAATTCATAGAATACTTCAAAATATTTTTCTTCATGCTGCTTTAAATCTGTAATTGCATTTATTGGAATTCTTTTATATGGTTTTTATGCTACTTTTTAAATAAAAAATGACTTTATTATATTGGATACCGATTTGATAATTCCTAATTTTTTAGATTATTTTTAATTATATGTTAAATAGAGATCAAAATAATCAATCCCCAAAACCACATCATTTTATTATCCTTTCTGAATTATTATAAAATTGAATTCTTAATATCCATATAATAAAGGTAATTTCTCTACTTTTGCTAATTACATAAAGTTTAATGATAAGAAACGACACGAATTTGAGGCACTCATATTCTCATTAATTGTATTATTAAATGTTCTGCAAATATTAGCCATTGAGACCTCTTCCAATGATTCTGAAATTTAATCTTTTACTCTTAAAATAATAACTAACCAATGAATAGGCAATTAATTAATAGGAAATAACTCGTTTAGTTCTCCATAATCTTAATTAACACAGGAGAACTTTAGACTTAGATAGTAATCACTTTTTAAATATTTTTTACTTACTTTTTTATTTAATTCAATTAAACAATCTCCCAAGTTATCTTTTTTATCTACTTTAATATGATAAAAGATTTAAGATTAAGTGTCTTCTATTAATAAAATAATAGATTATGGATGTGATACAAATGTTTGTTTTATTGTTTCAAAGTCTAATCCAAAATTCGTAGTAGATGGTAATAATTCTACCATTTTATTGAATAGTTGAGATTCTAAATCTATTTCTGGTTATTCTAAAGATTCATCTTCTTAAATAATACTATCATTGTCAAAATTCTCATCATTATTATATATATACTTTGAGGGACTTATGTCTGTACCAATCAATTTATAAGCTAACGTAAAATTTTAATATTCAAATTTAGATTTGTCACTATTAGGATCAGAAGCAAATTTTTTCAAAGCTAATACAATAAATTCGGCAGCTCTAATTGATTCATCAACAGATATGATTTATTAATATTATGTTCCAAAATATTTCACTTGGATTTATATTGAAAAATTCTATTTATATTAATTTAATTAGTTTGTAAATTCTGATTTTTTTTGAATTTATGAAGATTTTATTTTCTTCAAGGTTTCTATATCATTTTAGTTTTCATCATTCTTATCAAGTGCAAAGCCGGTAGTAGAAGTTTTACTTTTTTTATAATTTTATTTTCTTTTTGCAGATGAATATTGCTTTTTTGGTGTATAATTAATTTATTGATAATCTTCTAATTTTTCAATTTTTAACAATGAAAAATCTATAGGATCTCTTTTATGTTATTAAATAAATGGACTTTCTCCAACTGATTAATTTAGTACAAACTCTGAAATGTCAGTATTACTTGGTTAATTACAGTTTTAGTAGTCAATAT
Organism: Paramecium sonneborni; assembly: GCA_905182985.1. Lineage (NCBI taxonomy): Eukaryota > Ciliophora > Oligohymenophorea > Peniculida > Parameciidae > Paramecium > Paramecium sonneborni. The sequence goes on along the minus strand of CAJJDN010000024.1, from coordinate 339,419 downwards.
ACTGCACATTTTCTAATTATTTGGAAAGCCAATCTTTATCTATAAAAACACTCATTGTATTAGATTGAATTGAGTAAGGAGTTTCTAATGCTACAGAGTTATCAATATTGAATAAATTCATAATTGTTATTTATATTTTATATATAAATCAACTAAATATTCTAATTTATTGTAAGCATTCATAACAGTTTTCTATTGTAGGTCTATTTTTGATTTCTCTTGATTTATATCTATTCCAAAATGAAGTTATTTTTTATAGTCTTGGCTTTTCTCATAAACTATTATCAGATGAAAATCTTTAGTTAATTCAATTTTTTATATTTTATTTAAAGGCAATCTTCTATAATCTTTTTGAATTAATGGTTCTTCAAATAAAATTTCGGAAATTTATTTGCAAAATTTTCCTATTGAAAATTATCTCTATCGATCTTAAGTATAGGAGTAATATAAATCGAAATAATCAATTCCTAAAATCACATTGTTTTTAAATTAATTATCAATCTTTAATAATTAGTACTCTTAATACGAATATTAGTTTCGAAATTTATCTGTGCTCTCAGTTGTTTTACCTTCTTCTTAGAATAATCTATATGATTTATTAGCACTTTTTGAGAAAATTGTATCTTTGTTGATATTAATTGTAAAACTATCTGTACATTATCTTGATGACCGAATTTTTTCACTTTGAAACTTTTAAGTAAGAATCAAATAATGTATAGGCAATTTACTAATAGGTATTTTTAAATTAATAGGTTCGGTACCCATATGAATACATGGATATTTTAAATTTAAATTATAGTCAGTACTTCTGTATTTTTTATTGGCCTTTTTAACTAATTCAATAAATAAATCTTCCACAAATTAATTTGGACGAATTTTGATATGAAATCTTCCTTTATTGAGAGGTTCTTCAATAAGAATAAGTATGTAATTTGGAAGTTATTGATGTAAAATCTTTACCATCTATAAATCAATATCTAACTATTTTGAATCTAGTATTGGTACAATATCAACAGATTTATAATATCGCATTGGAGATTCTAAATCAATTTAAATTATTTTATCATCAATTTCATCATCAGCTAGCAATGAAACTTCAGCCTAAGAAACAGGTTTCTATTCAAAATCTATTTCCTTTAAACTTTCTCTTTTTGATTTCATCATGTCCTCAAGAGATCCAAAACTTTTATATCTTTAAAGCGGTCTTCGATATGTAAATTCATCTAAATCCTGCTAATCATCTTATCCTTCTATTTAATAGGCTAAACTGTAATTTGGAAATTCATACAAAGATTGATCCAATCTAATATCATTTTAGAACTATGTTAATGCTAAAACAATAAATTCAGCAGCTAACATTTCTTAGTCAATTACCAGAACCTTTGTGATTGTAGATCTAAAATAACGAACCTGAATTGGTTTCTAATATTACTTTAAATTTGTTAGAAACACTCCAGAAAAATTAGATCTCTTTATCTTTATTTTCTCAAATGATGTTTCTATTATTTAATTGTTTTTCTTGACAAAATATTTTTCGACTTTTTACTAATTATGCTTATTTAGGTTTTAACATCTCTTTACTAATTTCTTTTTAATTTATGATGCCTTAGTTTACTTTAATTATGATCCACAAAAACTGTTAGATCTTTATACTGATATCTAATCTATATTCTCCTAACAATCTTTTTAAGTCTAAACTTCAACTTATGATTATTGAGGTGAATAATTATTTTATTTTTGATTATGTAATTCTAAAAATTTAATTTTCTCTGATTTAAAAGGACTACTAAACTATTAATCTGTTTAAGATAATTTTGAATCTTCTGTTTATATAGATATAGATGAGGCAGAGAAATTATAATTTTCCATTATTTAATAAAATATTAATTTAAGAATCAATTACAGAGACATTCAGTATATTTCAATATTTACTTATTACATAATTTAGACAAATAATGCTTGATTTTCTATTTTAAATAAAGTTTCTATTATTAAAATTATTAATATTCTATATATTAGAAATTGAAAAATATCTATTTTTTTTATCAATTGTTCTTATTAAAATAGGTTCAATATTGGATTTTTTTTTTCTTAAAAAATTATGACCTTTTGTCATTCAATATTTACATATAAGAATGATAATTATTTTTCTTAACAGTATTTTATAATTCATAAATAATTAAATTTAAAATTTAAACTGGATGGATAAATACAAAAAAATAAGAGTAGTTGGAAAAGGTATTATGATAAAATAAATCAGGTAGTTTTGGATATGCTCTTCTTGCCTAGGCGTTGTCAAATAAGAAAAACTATATTATTAAAGTATCAAATGATTTAAATAAGATAATTGATATTTCTAAGATGGATAGAAAATAAAGAGAGGAAGCTTTAAATGAAGTTCATGTGTTAAAGGCAATGAGACATCCATATATTATAACTTATAGAGAATCATTTATGGAAAAAAAGTATTTGTTCCTTTATAAAACTTATTTCAGATGTTTATGTATAGTAATGGATTATGCTGATGGTGGTGATTTATATGGTAAAATAGCAAAGTAAAAAGAACTTGGAATTCTCTTTTCTGAAGAATAAATATTAGACTGGTTTGTTTAAATGGCTCTGGCAATGAATCACATTCATGAGAGAAAAATATTACATAGAGATTTGAAAACATAAAATATATTCTTAACAAGCAAAAATGATGTTAAAATTGGAGATTTTGGTATTGCTCGTGTTCTATAACATACATATGATTGTGCAAAAACAGCCATTGGAACTCCATATTATTTAAGTCCAGAAATTTGTTAAGAGAAACCTTACAATTAAAAATCTGATATCTGGTCTCTTGGTTGTATTTTGTATGAATTAACTACTTTGAATCATGCATTTGATGCATTATCGATGAAAGAATTGGTTTTAAAAATATTAAGAGGTACATATCCTCCAATACCATCATAATATTCATCAGAATTATAATCTTTAATTGCTGATATGTTAATTAAGGATCCTTCAAAAAGACCTAGTATAAAACGAATTTTAGAAAGAGATTTTTTAAAATAAAGAATAGGAAATTTACTAGTTTCAACATTAAATAGACATGAATTGTAAGAATTAACAGATATCAAACCAACAGAAAATTTGTAATATAATTATATCTTACTTTTTAGATTTATTTAACCACAATAGACTGCATAATAATTTTAGTTATAATAAAAATAGTATGAATAAAATAAGATTTCTCAAAATCAAAGTCAAAATAATTCACCTATTACTTCAAGACAGATTATATAAACTGTTGCAAGTAAAAAACCTTCACCAAAAAAAGATAATAGCAAAGTCGAATTAAAATAATTGTTTAATAGATAAAATTCGCCTTTATAATCAATCAATTAAAATTATTCAATATAATAATAGCAAATTCATTCTCAATAATAATAATATTAATAAATAGATGAAAAATTTGAAAAGCCCTAATCATATGCCAGTGTAGTTAGTTAGAAAGAAAATTAATAACAACCTATTAAATATCAAAATTTAGAATTATTAAATAAATTTTACTTAAAAGATAACACTAATATAGTAAAACTTTAAAATAAGAGTCCAATTTTGCATGAAAATAAGAGAAAAGAATCAATAGTAAGTTTAGCAAGAGAAGATGATAGTTTTGAATAATAATAAGGCTATAAGTTTCTTATTAAAGATATGAGAAAATGTTTGGATAAAAGATAATCTAAGGAAGAAGATGAATCGATTATCGTTGATAATTTTAAAATAGTTCCTTAGTAATAATTTATGAATAATATATTATAGATTTCTTAATCAATAAAAATAATTTTAAGTTCCAGGAACTTCTGAAAGAGACACTATTGGTTATAAGATAGAAGCTCTTAGATATTATTTAGAATAATAAATGGGTTTAGACTCTTTCATGAGAGCCTATCAGACCTTAGAGAATAGTTAAGAGAGTGAATAATTGAAATAAGCAAATTAATTACTAAATTAAGAATAAAGGAAATACATACCATTAATAATCTAATTAATAGTTTGTGAAGATTCATATTATTGATCTATAGTATCAAATTCAAAAATTATAAGGATTTATCATTTCTTTGTTTGAGTACAATTGAAAATATTGTCCTCTTCTTCAACAATAGCTTGTGAAATGTAAAGATTCAGCATTTTCTAAAATAAATTATATAAATTATTTACAATTTTCAGTTTAGGGTTAACAATCAATCTTTGGCCTTATTTTGAAACTGACACATGTTATTTTATGGGAATTGGAATAATAATATTTTTTTCAATAGATTAATCTTAATTTTCTTAAGTAGTGTTATCATAATCTCCTATCTGAATGTTGATAAGATAAATTACTTTAATATACTTTTTGGGAGAGGGTTCTATTGATTCATTTGATTTATTAATATCAGTTAATCTTAATGAATCAAATAATTCGTCTCTTGTTGGTGTTAAAAATGATGACATTGTTACTGGTAAAAGGATGACAATTATAATAAATTAAAAATATAAATAATTAATTAATGAGAACAAGCAATATAATAGTTTAAGAGGAACAAAAATAAAATTTTTTTGTTTCATTATATAACTAATTAAAGTCGCTAATAAAATGTGAATGTTTCAAATCGTAAGGGTATTAAATTTAAATAGATTGATAACATTATCCTATAATTAAAAACCAATTCAAATTCCAAAATAATCTCTTTAACATATGGGTAGAAAGACATTAGTGATAGATTTGGATGAAACTTTGGTTCATAGTTCTTTCAATTATATTTCAGATCCAGATTTTATTTTGAAGGTTTGAATTATGATTATTAAGAGATTAAAGTAATGAATGCAAATTATACAATTTATGTTAGAATAAGGCCTGGTGTTGAAGAATTCCTAATGAAAATGGCAGAATTTTATGAAATATTCATATTTACTGCAAGTATATGCGAAGTAATTATATAAATAAATTTGAGTATGCAAATCCAGTGATAGATAGAATAGATTCGAAGGAAGTTTGTGCTTTGAGATTGTTTAGGCCAAACTGTTCAATATTAAATGGAGTATTTGTAAAAGATCTATAAAAATTGTAAAGATCAATAAATAACATAATAATAATTGATAATACTCATACTTCTTTTTCTCTTTAACCTAAAAATGCTATTCATATAAAGAATTATTTTGATGATCCAAGTGATACAGAATTATTAGATCTAATACCATTTTTATAATTGATTAGTACATTTGATGATGTGAGACCTGTTGGTGAATATTGGAAACAGTATGTAAGATCAGAAAAGATTAAATATACTAGAAATGGAGAATAATATATATATGATAGAAATCGAAATGAATCTTATGAGGTAAAATTTATATATATGATTAGGAAATGGATGCTATAAATTAATCAATTAATTAAATAAAAGATAATTAGACATTGTTGGGAAAGTAACAATTAAAATTATAAACAAATTTCGCTATTGATTATGATGAAGTGAATAATTTAACAGAAAATGATGAAGATATTTAATTTAGAAATGAATAAGGAATTAATTCTCCAAATTTGAATAAATCACATTTTAATGAAATAGATTAGAATGATTAAAATTTATGATAAATATAAATTTGATTGTTATAAATAATTATATATATAAATAAAAAATAGAAAAAAGGTAGAAAATGTCCTTAAAAGACTTTTAGATTTTATAAGAACTAGGTATAATATATAATTAAGTTAGGTGAGGGAGCGTACTCGAAAGTATATAAAGTAAGGAGAATAGCAGATGGATTAGAATATGCTTTAAAGAAAGTGAAACTACAATCATTATCAGACAAAGAAAAATAAAACGCTTTGAATGAAGTTAGAATATTAGCAAGTGTGAGACATGCAAATGTGATTTAATATAAGGAGGCCTTTTTGGAAGAGGTATCTTAGAGTTTATGGTAAAATGTATATTTCTAAATAGTATTGTGATGGAGTATGCAGATGATGGAGATTTATTTCAAAAGATAGTTGAATGTTAGAAAAAAGGAATGTTAATGGCTGAGAAGGATATTTGGAACCACTTTACATAAGTAATTCATTTATCTATTTTAAGATAGTCAAGGGATTGAAGGCATTACACGATATGAAGATATATCATAGAGATTTAAAATCAGCAAATGTTTTTATGAATGTAGATGGAACTGTTAAGTTAGGAGATATGAATGTATCTAAAGTGGCTAAAAAAATACTATTATACACTTAAACTGGCACACCATATTATGCATCTCCAGAAGTATGGAAGGATTAACCTTATGATTCTAAATCTGATATTTGGTCATTAGGTTGTGTTCTTTATGAAATGACTACATTGAAACCTCCATTCAGAGCAGAAGACATGAATGGACTTTATAAGAAAGTTGTGAGAGGCTACTATCCAAAAATACCAACAATTTATAGTTAAGATCTAAGCAATGTTATTAGAGCTTTACTTTAAGTCTAACCTCATTTAAGACCATCTTGTGATAAAATCTTATAATTATCTGCTGTTGTTAATAGAATGGATGATAAGGTTTTAATTGAAGAAGAAGGTGCTAAATTCTTATTGTAAACTATCAGAGTACCTAGAGTTATGCATTATTTAACTGATAGATTACCTAAACCTAATTATGCACCAATTAAAATGATGAGAATAGATAAAAATTAATTTATACAAACTTTAGCTGTTTAAAAATCAAATTAAGAAAATGTTGAAGATCCTTTAACTAATTCAAATATAGAACATTTACCAAGAATCGGTCGTAGATTAGATGATTCATAAATCTAATCTTATGATGCTTCCTCTGTTATTAGTAAAAAATAAAATAAAAATGATGAATCATATATGTAACCTAAACAATCTCTTGAAATTTCATCTTAAGGTACTAAAAATACTGAAAAATTAAATCTAATTCATTAAATTTATGCTGGAAATCCTGTTAAAGCTGTCAAAAAAAATAAAAAACCTATTAAACCAGAAATATAAATATTACAACAAAAATTAGTATAAAAGAAACTAGATATTGAAGGAGAACCTAAACCTTTACTTATTAAAAAGTATGTTAACTTTTATCATTTTAAAGTGTCAAACATCAATTAGATGAAAAATCTCCGTCTCCTTTTTTACCTGCTCTTCCTGCCATTTCTAAAGAAAAAAAAATCATGAAAGATAGCAATGAAGATGAATAACTTAAAAGAATTAAATAAACTGAAGAATAGATATAATTGCTTAAAGAAAAATAATTAAAATAAAAAAGAAAATATTAACTTAGAAATTCAGAGAAATGATTAATCTTATATTAGAATATCAATTGTATTCATTTTTATTGTTTCAATTGTTATTTTTATTTATTTAGAGGTGATATATATTACCCAATATATTACATATATGTATTTTTTAATTACTCTTTTATTGTTGGAGATTAGGATCTTTAAGATTTATTTAATTCTGGAGGTGCTGTTATAGGTTTTGGAGATTAAGATCTTTATTTCTTATCAAATTCTGCTTTTATTCCTGAAGGTTTTATATTTTCTAATTCCTCTAAAGCCCTCTTTACAGGACTCATTTCAACATCCCAATTACGTTTATATGTATATCCATTAAAATATTTCTAATTTAGATTTGATATATTTTTATCCTAATCTGATTCTTCTCTATTATGAGTTATATGTTTCCATGGTTCTTTTTCTTCAAAATTATCAAAATTAGAAGTTAATTTCTTTTTATCAGGAATATATGGGGGTTTTTAATTTCTTATATTATTAAAATCAATTCCATTAAAAAAAGGATGTTTTTTTATCTTTGTAGCATCACCTAATCTATCAGATACATCTGTTATTAATTTTGTGATTAAATCTTAACATTAAGGAGACACTTTTGGCTCTTTAGGAAATTTAAAATTATTTTTCCATTTTAAAATTTTCTAACATGTTTTTTATGGAGTATCACTATAAAACGGAGGATATCCAATAACCATTTCAAATAATATTACACCTACACTCCACCAATCAACTAATTAATTGTATCCATTTTATGAAAATACTTCAGGAGCTATATAATCAGGTGTTCCAACTGTTGAATATGCTAATTATCTTCTCTATTCATTTCTTGATTTATTTTATATACCAGTATTATTATTTATATTATACGGAATTGCCATATCATAATGTTAACCCAAATGCTTACACAAACCAAAATCGGACAATTTTAAATGACCTTATGTATCAATTAATATATTATCTGGTTTAAGATCTCTATGAATGTAATTCATATTTTGAATTTCTTCTACAGCTAAAACTAATTCAGCAATATAAAATTTAGCATCTTTTTCTGGAATGATATCCTTTTTTATTAATAAAGTCATAAGATCTCCACCACTTAAAAATTCCATTACTAAATATAAATTTTCATCATCTTAAAATGAAGATTTTAATTCTACTATCCATTAACATTTTGATGAAACTAATATATCTCTTTCAGCTCTAACATGTCCTAATTAATTTTTGAAAAGCATTTCTTTTTTTTTCATCTTTTTTATTGCTACTATTTCATTCGTCTGTTTTGTTTTACATACTCTTACTTCTCCAAATGCTCCTCTACCAATTATAGCTATAGATTCAAAATCTTCTACTGTTATTTTTTATCTTCTAAAAATTATTAATTCATATAAACTTTTTTCTTAATTGCATTGCTTCCTTATGTTAAATCTCCTTCTTAATCAATTCCTATTCTATTGGAGTAAAATTTAAATTTTTTAATGTGTATTACAATTACTACCAATTTTCCATCTTCTCTCTTTCATTTGTTATTAAACTTTTATATTTTCTTTCTATATAAGCTTTACACGCAGCTGCTCTATCTTTTGTTTAATTACTAATTTTGATATCTGTCATTACTATTTATTTATAAACTCCTTTATCTGTAAATTAATATATATAATACAAATAATTCATAATCTGAACCAAAATGTTGTTTTTGTTTATAATCCTTTTTGCTTATTAGATGTAAATTATGCTAATTATTTATTAGCATATTTTCTATCCTAATACTAATATGCATATTATTGTAAGGATATTCTATCTAAAGACCTATTTGATTATGAAGTATTCTTTCTATTATTATAAGACCATCTTTACTCATAGCTTCTTTATGATCTACGTTAACCATAAATTTATTGATAATCAAATAATATCTAAGGATTTGATTACTGTCTTCTTTGAGTATTTGGTTTTCCCAATTTTAATGTATTCAAATAACTATCAAAATCTTTTCTTAATTTTGGACTTGAATTTCTTTGATATGATTTTGTATTAAATAGGGTGGTTATTCTCTTTTGTAAGTTTCTTAATTTGTCTTATTGAACATCCAATTTACTTTTCAATAAAAATGATGTTTTTGGTGGTGATATTCTCTTTGTACCAATGAAAGTTTCTAAAAAATTCAATTGATTATATTGCTATTTAGGAGGGGAATAATTTTATGTGAATTAATTAATTTGGAAATCCCCTTAAATATTGATATATTTTTTTGGAGAACTACCTGAGGCATTTGATTTAAATAATTCTGAAAATTATTATGCTGATTTTTATCCAGAAGAATTAAGAATTTAATCATCTTATTTTCCAACTTATTTTTGGAATTAAAATTTTTACTAATTTGAAGCCTGTTATATTTATTAATCAAGTTATGTCCAAGCTCGCTCAAATTCTTCTAAACTAATAGCACCTGATCTAGATTAATTCAAAAGTTAAAATAATTACTAAATTACTCTACTTTAATTTAAATTTATTACTCATCTGATTAAATTCCATGATTTTATTACAACTCTTATTTTAGATCATCTATTTCTATTTTTTAAGAATTATTATAATCCATATCAACAAAAGCAGCACTAATCTTTGCATATTTTTTTTAGAGATTGCTTTTTATATTTTTCCAAAGGTTTAGTAATTCAATTTAATCCATAATAAATTTTATTTCTATTTTAATTATTTAACTAAATTAAAAAATTATTTACTGATGAGAATGTCTTATACTTTTATTTAGTTCTAAGTTTTTAATTCAATTATGATGTAGTTAAATCTGAAAAATAATGACTTGAAAAAGGATGAATCTCAATTAATCAAAATAGATCCTTTTAAATTGGGTCTAACTTTTCTAACTTTTGAGTTTGAAATATCACATTTTAATTATGCATTTATCTGATTTTTATCAGGTAAATAAAATTAATTAATCATTATCATCTTTCTTTGTTCAGAAATGGAAATTATGCCAGTAGAAACTAAAAAACGAATTCATGAGTTTTCTTATGCATAAAAAGTGTCTAATTAGATTTCTCCTGATAAATCCCATATAAAACTTAATGAATCCTTATTTAAAGCAAAAATAATGGAAAAATAATCTTGCACATTAATAAAAGATATTTAAAAAGACCTGTAAATGAAAATTTAGAAATACGATTCCTTATTAAAATAATGTAGTACATTTTAAAATATATCAAATTCTTAACCAAATTCTCCTCCATTAAAATAAAATTAAGAAGAATTTTAAGAAGTTACTTAACAGTAAAATCAAATACAATCTAAAGCAGAGAAACTATTAATTGATTTTGCTCATTAAACTTGTTTTAATAAACTTCATCGAGAATCTCTTCCAATAGATAAACTTGATGAATAAATATCAAATTTCACAAAAGAAAAGGCTTTATTCTAATCAAATGATATTTCTCCTATCAAAGATAAATAAAATATTAACTCAGTTTGTTTTAAGAGAAACAATACCTAAAATGCAACACCAAAATAAAAATCTTCTGCCACTGAGTTTTTTGGTAAAAGCTATGCAAAACTTCATGTCAGCAAATCAACTTCAGCAAATAAAAATAATTTATTTGAATCCAAAAATTAAGTTTAATCTTCGAAAGAAGCAAAATAAAAAATAAAAAGTGATATTTAAAAAGCATAATAAAGTAAGAAAAAATTGACGGAAATTACGGATTCTACATTAAAACCAAGAAAAAAGGATTCAGATACTAATAGCAAAACTAGAATAAAAAAAAGTATAAAATAAAAATAAAGCATAAATCTTTGTGTAAATACAGATCTAAAGGATGTTATTCATATCATCAATGATTTAGATATCTTTAATAGTCGATTCAAAAAAAAGTAATGATGATAACCAATTTTGAATATATTCTATTTATTTTTTATGAAAAATTGTTATATAATTACTTAAAAAATATTAATAGGATATCACTTATGAAGTTATAATTCTTTTTATTTGAGAATTGCATATTCTGAAATAATCTATTTTAACCATTTCCAAACTTATTTTAGTTATGGTGTTGCTGGGAATTATACTTTAGAATGAAAACTCATAAACATTTAGATTAAAGATTCAATAAACTTTTATTCTGAGGTTCTTTTAGAGCTATTATAAAATAATTAAGATATACGGTTCGTAAATTTGGCACTGAATTTTAGATATATTTTATTCCAATTTTAAAATTTCCTTTCTCAATTCAATATTTTGTTTTTATAAAATTCCATTATTAATTAATTCTTAGTGATGTTTTTCACTTATTATTTACATTTCTATAAGTAGCTCATCATATTTTTATTTTTGCTTCTTATTCTATAAGTTCTAATCCTCGATTTGTTATTAAAAGCTTATAAGTAATTCTTCTATATTTTAAATTTATTCTGCAGTCTTTTTTAATTACAAATCCAATTATTCACAATTAGGGCATTTAACAAAATTTTTTGTTCTAGCAAAGCTAACTTTCTTTTAGTTAAAATTTTCCCCTGTTTAGCTTGCTGTTGGTTAAGAACATACACTTCCTTCAGGATCTGCATCTTTATAATTCATTATGAATCAATTAAAATTTAATAAAGATTAATATATTTATACTAAATGAACCTAAAAATATTGTTGTTTTTAGGAATCTTGATTTAGGGATTCTCAAAATTTATTTTATGTAAATCTTTTATGAAGTAAAATAAATCAAAAGTAATTCATTTTGGTTGCTAAATCCTCTTTAGTTAAAGTATCTTCTCCCTTGCTAGCATCAGAGATGAATTCAAGTATGTCTGAGTCACTAATCGTAAGATCAAGATATTAAGAAAATACATTTTTAATTTCATTTAATCCAATTTTGTGATCTCTTTTTAATTAATATGGAATTTACTTTTTAACGAATAATTCATAAATTTCGTCTATATCCTCATCTCTGCCTTTATTTTCGAACCATCTTCTTGAGATAAGATGCATCAACTCTTTTAATGAAAAGCTATCTTTTCGATCTAAATGTAAAATTCAATTAAAATTAAGTAATACGCATTGTAAATATCATGAATTTCATTTTCTATATCCTTTATGGTTTTATTAATAAAAGCAAAATTACCAAGAATTGATCTTAAATTATTACGATTTATATAACCTGATTTTTAAAGATCATAAAAATTAAAAGAATCTCTCTCTAATTTCAGATTCCTAATCTAAAAATTTAATTGATACCATATCATCAGGTAGTTTTTAAGCAACTTATTTTTTTGAAATTTTGGTTGTGTTTTTAGGGTTTTAGAGTGGTAATTGTTTTTTTTTATCAGGTTTCATCTTTTGAAAAATTAAAAATATTATAAATTTATTGTAAATTAGAGAGAAAGTTAAATAATAGATAGGTTGATAAGAAGATTTATAATAAATGTATTAAATGGAATAATTAAAAGTTTAAATAGTTTTAGGTTAAGGTAGAGAGGAAAGTTAAATGGTGTAATTGGTTTTTAATTTATAATTTATGAATATAAAGATAAAAGTAGAAATTAATTATAGTAATGAATTAGTTGCTACAATTATAATATATTTCTTTATGTTCAAGAGTGTTGTAAGAATTAGAGAATCATACTGGAATAAAGGACAAGGTGTTAGCTGAATATATTATTGATTTAGGTAGATAAAGTAAGGATGAAAAGGAATTTAAATAAAAATTGGATGCAGCAAAAGCTGATTTTACAGATCAATTTACAAATTCCTTATTTAATATAATAAAGAAGATGTCTCCTTAAGAAAAAAAGTAAGTAGAACAGCAACCATAAATAGAGTAGGTAGTAAAAGAATAAAAATTTCCGGGATTAGCATTGCCAAATCGCGAAGCAGTATAATTAGAGGATATAGAAGAGCAATCGAGATCAAGATCACAATCAAAAAATAAGAAAAAGAAAAAGGATAAGAAAAAAAAGAAGGATAAAAATAAGGAGAAAGAGAAAGAGAAAGAGAAAGAAAAAGAAAAAGAGAAAGAAAAGAAAGATAAAAAAGATAAAAAAGAATCATCTGTTTCTCCTTAAAAGACTCATAGAGATATTGAAAAAGGACATATATATGAGGGTGTTGTAACAAAAGTTTAGGATTTTGGAGTTTTTGTACAGATAGCAGGTTTTAAAGGTAGAAAGGAAGGTTTAGTACATATATCAAATATAAGAGAGAAAAGAGTGACAAATCCTTTTGATATATTGAAAAGGAATTAGAAAGTGTTTGTAAAGGTGATAAGTATAGTGAATGAAAAGATAGCATTATCAATGAGAGATGTAGATTAGAATACAGGATAGGAGATAGAAAAGAAAGCAAAAGCAATGAATGAATATGATTAAGTGATAAAATAATAAGAATAGAATAAGGATAATAATAAATATGGAGCAATAACAGGAGTGAAATTAGATTTACCATAAGATGCTTGTAAAAAGAAAGCAAAGAGAATAGCATCACCAGATTTATGGGAGAAGACAAGATTGGAATATAATTCAAAATTAGTTCGTTAGATAGATAATAAAGCAATAGTAGAGGATTCAGAATCAGAAGGTTTTGTTTCAGACTCAGAAGATTTAGAGATAGATATGAATGATTATGAACCTCCATTTTTAAAAGGATAAACAACAAAAGCAGGAATAAATTTATCACCAATAAGAGTTGTTAAGAATCCAGAAGGTACATTATAAAGAGAAGCTCTACATGCATAATAATTAGCAAGAGAGAGAAGAGAAATGAGAGAATAATAATAAAGAGCAATAAATGAATAGAATAGAGATAAATACAGAGAAGATCCTTTAGCATAGATAAGTGGAAATATGAATTAAATGTAAGTAGAAATACCAGAATGGAAAAAAGAAGCAATGTTTAAATCTAGTGTAAGAAATAGAACACATATGAGTATTAAAGAATGGAGAGAATCATTACCTATATATAATTTTAAAAATGAATTATTAGCTGCCATAAAAGAAAATAGAATTCTTATAGTAATAGGAGAGACAGGTAGCGGGAAAACAACTTAGATTACATAATATTTGATGGAAGCAGGATATGGTAGGAATGGAATGAAGATTGGATGTACTTAACCTAGAAGAGTTGCAGCTATGTCTGTAGCAAAAAGAGTAGCTGAAGAAATGGGAGTATAACTTGGAGATGAAGTTGGATATGCTATTAGATTTGAAGATTGTACAGGTCCTAATACTATTATTAAATATATGACAGATGGANGTAACAAAAGTTTAGGATTTTGGAGTTTTTGTACAGATAGCAGGTTTTAAAGGTAGAAAGGAAGGTTTAGTACATATATCAAATATAAGAGAGAAAAGAGTGACAAATCCTTTTGATATATTGAAAAGGAATTAGAAAGTGTTTGTAAAGGTGATAAGTATAGTGAATGAAAAGATAGCATTATCAATGAGAGATGTAGATTAGAATACAGGATAGGAGATAGAAAAGAAAGCAAAAGCAATGAATGAATATGATTAAGTGATAAAATAATAAGAATAGAATAAGGATAATAATAAATATGGAGCAATAACAGGAGTGAAATTAGATTTACCATAAGATGCTTGTAAAAAGAAAGCAAAGAGAATAGCATCACCAGATTTATGGGAGAAGACAAGATTGGAATATAATTCAAAATTAGTTCGTTAGATAGATAATAAAGCAATAGTAGAGGATTCAGAATCAGAAGGTTTTGTTTCAGACTCAGAAGATTTAGAGATAGATATGAATGATTATGAACCTCCATTTTTAAAAGGATAAACAACAAAAGCAGGAATAAATTTATCACCAATAAGAGTTGTTAAGAATCCAGAAGGTACATTATAAAGAGAAGCTCTACATGCATAATAATTAGCAAGAGAGAGAAGAGAAATGAGAGAATAATAATAAAGAGCAATAAATGAATAGAATAGAGATAAATACAGAGAAGATCCTTTAGCATAGATAAGTGGAAATATGAATTAAATGTAAGTAGAAATACCAGAATGGAAAAAAGAAGCAATGTTTAAATCTAGTGTAAGAAATAGAACACATATGAGTATTAAAGAATGGAGAGAATCATTACCAATATATAATTTTAAAAATGAATTATTAGCTGCCATAAAAGAAAATAGAATTCTTATAGTAATAGGAGAGACAGGTAGCGGGAAAACAACTTAGATTACATAATATTTGATGGAAGCAGGATATGGTAGGAATGGAATGAAGATTGGATGTACTTAACCTAGAAGAGTTGCAGCTATGTCTGTAGCAAAAAGAGTAGCTGA
Organism: Paramecium sonneborni; assembly: GCA_905182985.1. Taxonomy (NCBI): domain Eukaryota; phylum Ciliophora; class Oligohymenophorea; order Peniculida; family Parameciidae; genus Paramecium; species Paramecium sonneborni. The sequence goes on along the minus strand of CAJJDN010000024.1, from coordinate 323,821 downwards.
AGAAATGGGAGTATAACTTGGAGATGAAGTTGGATATGCTATTAGATTTGAAGATTGTACAGGTCCTAATACTATTATTAAATATATGACAGATGGAATGTTATTAAGAGAAGCTTTAATAGATAAAGATATGAGTTAATATAGTGTTATAATGTTGGATGAAGCTCATGAAAGAACTATTAATACTGATGTTTTATTTGGATTATTAAAATAAGTTGTTGCTAAAAGAAATGATTTCACTTTAATTGTAACATCAGCTACTTTAGATGCTGAAAAATTCTCTTCTTATTTTTTTAATTGCAAGATATTTAGAATTCCTGGACGTAATTTTCCTGTTGAAGTATTCTTTACAAATGAACCTGAAGAAGATTATTTAGAAGCTGCATAATTATGTGTTATATAAATCCATTTAGAAGAACCAGCTGGAGATATTTTATTATTTTTAACAGGATAAGAAGAAATTGATACAGCATGTCAAGTACTTCATGAAAGAATGAAAAAATTAGGTCCAGATGCACCAGA